>JAYRBW010144343.1:0-14829 GCA_036023295.1 Invenusta paracnida | reverse complement strand
AGGCTGCTCCTTCTAAGTCTGTGTTTGACGTTTTTGGTGAGAATGATTCTCCTAGGGTGGTCTTTTATCAACGTCAAAGATTTTTCCTTGGCCTTAAAGCAAAGCCGCCTACTGACAGTCTTAAACGAGGAGCAACCATTCTCCAATCTGAGGGCATCTATAGGGGTGGTTCTGCACTGACCCGAAACTTTCCTTAAGGCGTTGTTCTGGGCTCTTTCCAGGATTGCGAAGGCTGTGTCGGAAAGCCAGGGCTTCCAAGGGGGAAGGTGACACTTCTCACCAGAGCCTTGTAGACCACCATAAGTTGGCCTTGCCTCTAGCCCCATTTGGAGTTCCCGATGATAGAAATGATGTTCGATCTCTTCCTGACCTTCGCACAAACATTTTCGACATGCCTGTTGAAGGAAAGAGTTCTGTCAACGATGACTCCCAAGACTCTTGGGGTTGAATTGAAAGGCGTGGACCCTGTTGTTGATGGTAAGATTGGGCATGAAGCCAGCTTCGTTGCTACTCGTCGAGAAAAAGGACGACTCGCTTTTTTCGGAGTTTATGAGATCATCTCTTTCCACGAGCACCAATCAGCGATGTTGTTTAAAGCCTTCTGAAGTTTCCCACTTGCAGCTGTAAACGATGAATCCGTGATCTATACCGAAATGTCATCCGCGTATTGTCTACATCGTTGGGGATAACTTTGTTAACCGAGTTTAGATAAAAGATGAAGAGGGAAGGTGCCAGAACTGACCCCTGCGGCAGTCCTTGATGCATAACCTGTGTTCTGCCAAGGATGTTGTTAAGGCGGACTGCGGTGAGTCTGTTTTGAAGGAATCCTCTGATCCAGATCACGAATTTCCAGTTGAGCTCCATGTCTAGCAAAGTGATGCAGAGGTCCTCACGCCACACTTTATCGTAAGCTTTTGAGAAGTCGATCTGGGTGAGGATGGTTATTTTCGATAGCATACATATATTGGAACCCATCGCTGATACAATGGGAGAGTTTAAGGATGGCATCTTCGTTGCTTAGAGTTTCCTGAAGCCACATTGGCTCGCGCTGATCCATTTTTTTTACTCTGCCAGGTTGTATATTCTGTTAGCGAGGATTCTCTCTAGAGTTTTGGCTACACAGGAGGTGAGGCTAACCGGCCTGAAGGAAGCGTTTTCGCTTTGGGATTTTTCCGCCTTCAACATGAGGATAATAATGGCCTTTCTCCAAATTTGGGGTAAGAAGCCTTCTTTAAAAGAACAGTTGAAGATTTCGAGGAGGTATTCTTTCGCAACCGGACCTTGAGCTTTAAGAAAGGTTGGTGGGATGTCATCAGGGCACGCAGCTTCTTTAGACCGCATGAGTACAATAGCAGTTTCTAGTTCTTTCAAAGTTATCGGGCTGCAAGTCTGATCTGGGGAAGGGGGGGACTCCTTGCGGAGCCTGATCTTGTTTCCTTTGTTGCGACATCTTTTCTCTTTGTTAAAGGTAAGCTTACTGACCCTCGCAAGGTGGTTGATGAAAATGTCCGCCTTATGTGTCTGAGATGGGATGGTTCTTCCCTTGTGCAGCAAGGCCTCATTGGGGTTATTGGACTCGAGCTTGCCTGAGAGGGATTTGATCATTTTCATAGTTTTTGAGGCATCTTTATGGTGGTCAAGGTCTTGCAGGAAATAAGACCATTTCTCTTCCGTATCCTTGTTGATCAGATCATTGACTTCTCTACAGGCATCAATCCATTCTTTACGGTTGGTTGAGATGTTGCGTCTGAGCTGGTTACGTTTCTTGACGGCCGTTTTTATTGCTGGACTCATGTACAGTTTCCAGTGATAGTACTTAGAGCTCTTGCTAATGTGTGTGTTTGTGGCATTGATGAGGGTACTGCTAAACTGTGAGATCTTCTCCGACAAGATAATTGGGGTTCGGTCATTTCCTTTGAGCATCGCTTCTTCTACTGTTTTAGAGAAAAGCTTCCAATTCACATTCTTTGACTGCCACCTGGGAGTGCGGTGGTTAGGACTATTCGATAGGGTAACGATTCTGGCAGTAACAATAATAGGTCTATGGTCCAATGAAAACTCGTCTATTGGGAGTCAATCTAACTGGCCAGACATGCTTGGATGGCAGATGGTGATGTCCGGGAGCTAACTCCGCCGGTGCCTCTGTTCAACCTAGTGTGGATTCGGGTTGATTGATGCAGGCCATCTCATTAACAGCAATCCAGGTTTCGAGAGATTCTCCACGGCGATCTTTAGGTTGCTGGCTATCCCACGTCAACTCCGAGAGCCCATTCGAGTCCCCGCATATTATCACATTCTTACCATACGGAAGGTGGTGAATAGATACTTCCTCCAGGTTGCTGTCCTCGCTCCGGTTGGGTGGGAAACAACAATTCACTAGGGTTAACCACCGGAGTTTAGAAACTTTGATTTTGAAACTGGAGAGTTCCAGGAAGTCTTTATGCTCTCTAAAATGGTTCTTAGTGAAGATATGTCTTCCTTGATAAAGGAGAACTCCTCCTCCAGCTGCTCCGGTCCGATCTGCTCGGATACAGACGTAGCGCAGAATTTTAGGGGTGTTGTCCTCTTGTCGCAATTTAGATTCTTGAATAAGGATCAGGTCGTACTTTTCTTGCCAGAGTTTTGTTTGGATTTTGAAACTTTTGTTCTTGACTCCGTTCTCAGATACAGTGACTATGGCGGAGAAGGGTGGGGTGGACGATCGACGTTCCTGTAGCATTTTTCACAAGACCAATTTCCCAACATTTCAGCCTTATTGGTGGGATCTCTGGTGAGTTTAGTACAATTCTTGTGGAATGTACAAGCCTTTCAGATTGCGCAAATTATCGGGCTGATCCTGACAGCTATGGTTTATATTTAGAACACTTTTTGTTGCTTTTGTTGGAAAGTTCTCTATTTTTCAATTCTTGGAACGTTCTGCCTGCTTTAGTGGGCGCTTGCGTGGTGTGAGCAACCGGCTGCGTGATTTTGATGTCGTTATGGTGAAAGCATTTCCAGGGTTGCTGTTTCTTGTACCTGGACATACTGCTACACTTCTTATGGCTCACCATAGAGCAACCTAGCGCCGTGCAGGTCAGGTGCGTAGCTTTGCTTTGTTGCGGAGCTTACCAGCGCAAACATGGTAGAACAGAACTGAAGCAACGTGAACCGAACGAACTGAACAAACAAGAGAAATGAGAAACGAGGTAGGCTTACTATGAGAGTGTTCCTGACAAAACCATTCTTCCTCGACCTTGCTGCGTTGAAGTCTACTGCAGAGCAGATTGATCTGCTGCAGATTTCACATTCAAGGCTCGGGTTCTGTTCTATGTCGCCGGCATTTAGCAGGAGGTGCCGGTCGAAGGCCGGCTGAAGGACCCCGGCTAGAAAAAACCCGAGTAGTGGAGATTTCTGGAGAGGCCATCGCACCTGCCCGAGACTGAGTCCGAGGAGGTCGTTGACTGGGTATGAAGACATTGAATTGGTAACGGGTTCGCCGGCGGTGAGGCTGTCGAAACCGAATCCAGTGCGCGGTAAAACATGTTCCAGAGTAGCACCCCTCTAAGAATCACAAAGAATACTACTTTTTTTGTGATTTATCGGTATTGAAGAATCCTAATCTAAATTTATTTCGATTATTCCAGCCCGACCCATGATTTAGATTCCAAATTTAACAGAAGCAATTTTTACTAATGAAACACAAACAATATTGAGGAACAATTTCATTAAAGTACTTTAAAATAACATCTGCAGGAAAAAGAATGTAACTACTCAAAATAATGTAACACTCAGTGCTATGCAGCACTGCATGACTAATATGCTTTAAAATGTTGAGAATACAAAATATACAAAGAAAGTTTAGCAGCAATATGTACATTGTAACAGTGATTATTCCTATTAAGTGGTTGACATTGCTTGTCATGTGCATCTGGCGTATTCTCAATGAATTCTACTTAAAGCAAGATGGAGCACTACTCATAAGTCACGGAAACTTTCTAATCTGTTAAAAAAGCTGGCGAAATATATTTCCTTACTTGTGTGAGTTATGCCTGATGCAGTGGAGTTTAACGTAGAATGCATAATTACTCTATGGTAGAAAGTAAAATATGTGGGATGAAAATAAAATTCTTATTAAGATATTTCAATTTCTGTGTTTCTTATTTTAATAATCCAAATTAAAAATCTTTAATTTGCGCATAAATATTGATATTAATTCAAATAATTTAGTAATTTTTTATAACCGCTTCCTGAAGAGTGTAATGAAAACGACAATATTTATTAAATTTAAATTATATGTGACAATAGCTGATATTATTTTAATTTATCTTTGCTTGACTGATGGCGAATATTAATATTTTTAATTTGTTGAAACATTAGATTAATATCTACTATTATGGAATTATTATCCGTTTCGTATTATCTTGGTCAGTAATGAAATTGCAAAATATATACAAATTTAGATTAAATACAGGAATTAATCTGTCTTTTAGTCTTTCCTTTATTTAATCTAAATTTGTATATATTTTACAATTTCATTACTGATCAAGATAATATGAAATAGTTAATAATTCCACCTCTTTATTTTAGCTAAATGGGGGATATACGCAATGCACTTATTATTAGAGAAATGAATTTGGATCTTTGGCTACACCCATAATTGTAAACATAAAAAGGTTATATGCGTTAAATCACTTTATTGTGTATTATTAAAACAAAAGATAAAAGTTATCACGACATTTCAAGTGTCTATAACATGTGATAAACATAACATACTAGTACAGGCATTAAATAAGAAAAGCGATGTTGCTTAAGAAGATGAAATAAGTTAGCATAATATACACATCAAGACGAACATTTACACACAGACAAAAAGTTACTTAACACCAAGAAAAACATGGAATCACGAATCAAAAGATTTATATAATTTACCGTTTTAATTAATATTTATTATGTAATTGTACTTACTGTATGTATTGCTTCAAAGGTAATTATTATTTGTTTTAGATATTCGATGCAATGATCACTACGAGACACGTATAGTTTGAAAATATAATTAGTCGATCAAACACTGACAAACAAAATATAATAAATGTTGGGGGTCATGATCATTGTAGGAAAATAGAGAAAGCACATAATCCGTGTCGCTTGATGTTAAGAAGTTTAGAAGCATGAAATGTTTGTTATTCGCGTCATTCATGCTAGCGGTATAGCTGCCAAAATTGGTTATTGGAATTCCCTCGATTTGGTCGAAGAAACCGTCAGTTGCGACGGCAGCCGTGTCCGATGGTCGAACTCCGCCAGCGTAAATCGAAATGTACCTTGGGTTCATCAAGAGTGACCCAGCAGTGCGGAGCACTGAAGCAGAAGCACACAAAAGGCAATTATGTTGAGTAGAGCAACAATTATAATTGAAGAATATAAAACACAAAACTTTATCTATAGGTCAACTCAGTTTAAATTCTGGTTTAATAATAGATTTCTTACATTATTAATACAATTTTATTTAATAATTGCATGATAATTAAATTATTATCAATTACAAATAAAATATCGAACATCTCCAGCGCAAGGTGAAACAGAACAGTTGGACTGGTTTTGTTTTTGTTTAATCTCTGAAGATCAATATATAGTCTCCTATATTCATTATAATTACTGCACAATTTTAGCTCTATTATATTAAGAAACAAATATATTTTTGTACGTGTGCAAACTCTAGTGAACTGCATCACCCTCAATTACATGTGTGTTTAAATGAATCCTCTTACTTGGACCATTGTCCTGCATCCACTGGAAAATGGCGTCCTGTTTGGGAGCAGTATCAAACAGAGCAAGTTTGGCGCCTTCTGCTAAACACTTCTGTTGAGCTTGAGGATACTGAAGGCCTTCTCGAACGACGAAGTATCGTGATCCACCCATCTCCAAATCCATCGTTCCAATGGACGCGCGACTGCAGTTCGAACCGACGCTTTTGTAGGTATTGGTATCGTCATTGATCGAGATGTGGGCCGCGGGATAGGCATAGCAGAGACAACCCCCCGACCCCGTCGTGTGCTTGAGTAGGCAGGCCTGCCTCGTGTGACAGAAGTAGGCACAGAGGTTAATAGAGACAGGTGACGGTGCTGGTCCTGGATAGGGGTGCTTCTCCATAACAGCTCGATTATTCGTGGTGGTGCAAAAGTTGTTATTCGAAGAGAGATAAAAGGTGGATTTAATTGGAAAAATTAAAGTTGTTGCTGACAACAAAAGAACGCAGGAAAGCTTGTAGTTACTCATTTTATTATTTTGTTAGAAGTGTAGTTTTTTAGAATGCAATTTTTTATATATGGATAATATTTGCGGCATCTCATGTTGCTAAGATACTGAATAAATAATCTATCTAGTTATTCATATAGGTATATAGTCATGTTAAAAATGATCAAGCTAACTTTTGTCACGATATTAAGTGTGTTAATTTTTTATTACTTATCTTCAGAAATTAATTGTTGTTGTTTTACTGTTGTTTCTGCTCAGTTATTGTCTCTATTGTATGTTCAGAAAAGTAGTTTTGTAAGAAACAAAAGAGAAGTTATTATTTGACTACGTCAGTCAATTGCTATATAATAGGGAAACATCCCTTCGCAAGATGTGTCTAATATTTTAAGCCAAAAGTTTGCGTAGACAGGTGTGTCAATACACACGAAGCTGTTCAATCATTTTTAATATGCGTGCAATACACTTAAATGAGCTAACGATCTGTGCAAAACTTTATCGCACACCAGACTGTTCAAACGGATGTTCAGCTTGGTATTTGCCTTAAAGCAAGATGGAGCACTCGTGAGTCGGAGACATTTTGTAATCGGTGAAAAACTGGCAATAACGACAAAAGCAGTCAATCAAAACGCACTATTATTGCCGCTATTTCTTGTACCTTTGAAATAGAAAACTATTTATTATTATTTGTGGAATACATCAATACTTGTATATATACTCTCATATACGTATGTCAATAATATTATGAACTGTAATAAGTGCATAATATATAATACGATCATTATTTCTTATGTTTAGAAATTGTTAAAAAAAGTTGCTAAATCTTATAATGCTAAAATTTCTGAAAATGTTCCAGACTCCTAATTTTACATACCTATTATAATAGAATATATATAATAATCAATTCAATATAATTAAAAATGAATAGTTATGATAAATATATACATATAGCATGTTACATATTATGTCTTGAAAATGATATTAAAAACACATATACCTGATTTCTTAAATGAATTAATGCGCATTTGATACTTTAATATTTTTCTATTTTTTGTTCCTTTTTCGGTCGCTCTTATGTCCTTCTCAAACATAAATTAAAACGTTTATCCTATATTAAAAAATACGTTTAAGCTAGCTTTTAAATCATTTAAAATAACTCCGTATTTCGTCACTTAAAGATCGTGTTCCTCTTGCTCTAAAATTTAGTGTTTTTTCCCAATTTACTAGTTCCGAGAATTGGCAGTGACTCTACATTGGTCAAACTAAGCGCCATCTCTTCACTAGAATTTCTGAGCATGGCTCATCGTCAAGAATTTTGGTTATTGCTTCGCATCGTCTTTTATGTAGCTGTTTCCTAATTATTAATATCTTTTCTGCTTTAGACACGGCCAATTACTTTGTTCACCTTTTATAGAATGATCACGTAATAACCAAGCCATTTTTATTAACTCTCTTACGTAATTAGTCCAGTCTTATTTCCTCAACCCTTTTAAATGTCTCTATCTTTGTGTTCTCAGTATTATGATTTATTGGCATTAACAACTTTTAGTATTGTAGTAAATTTGTTATTTTATTTTATTTTAGTTATTTTTGGCAGTTTAGGTGTATATTTTTTATTTTCAAATAATGTTTATTTAATGTATTTGTTTCTTCTGATGTTTAGCTTTTAATCAATGCTCTACTTAATGCTTATTTCTTATTTAATTTTGAGTATCAGTATTATTTATCTATAAGTAATGGACAAATACACTCAATACTTTATGAGTGTTCATTCATATAGGTACACTAACACGGCTGTTCGTATAACAATAATGTAATAAGGGCTTTGATTCCTGTTCCACAACAATTTCCCATCTCATATGCTGGGAAATTGAAGCATCAGCCCAAGAACAGGAAAAATGCAGTGCTCTTAGCACAGACAAAGACAGGACACCATGCAGGCCTGGCCGCCTATAGAGCCAGTATATCGGACGAAGACCCTACCTGCAAAGACTGCAAGATGCCTAGCCAAACCATGCAGGCCTGGCCGCTTATAGAGCCAGTATATCGACGAAGACCCTACCTGCAAAGACTGCAAGATGCCTAGCCAAACCATGCAGGCCAAGAATGCCCAACACACTACAACATCAGATCTAAGCTTTTCGGGGGTCCAACCCCACAACTTTCGGTTCTCTACGATAACCCCGAGGAGGTGATAGCTTACGCTTGCCAATCTCTGGCGTGAGGCCATGCCGACAGCAACAACAACAATAAAAATTACTTTATATTTGTGTGATACTTTTAAATTTTTGTTACGTCAACATTTTGAAGAAAAATTGTCTTTGTCAGAGGACTTCCACCATTTTTATAAAGAGGTTATATAATTGAAAGTATTATTTAATTATAGTCTAAGGAGGAATTATGGAGTCAGCTTAGGATTCAGAGAATACTTCAGTTTATATTATTTTTAATATTGTAAATATTACCATTTATAAATGAATGAAATATCTCATATTTGAAATGTTAGTTCTAATATTAGTTTTATGTTTTATGTTTTTGATTTATATGTAATAAATGCAAAAGAACACAAAAAATGTTGTAAACTATTGCAATAAATGTCTCCAAATGCTTTATTATTAGCAGTTAGAAAAAGCATTTTATTTTCATGTAATTCTTTTTGTATATTTTGATATAACCGATTTTTGTATGTAAATAACGTTTTACTCTTTTACTTTTTGGTGTATGTAGCATTTAATGCAATAATTGATCTAATAGAACTAATTATAAAAGTATATTCACAACGATATATATGCTTATTCATTTATTTCTGTCTATAGAACAGTAACAATAAAAGGATTATTATGTATAAAGAGATAAAGTATAGTTTGTAGAATAACAAATATTTCTATATTCACTGTCCTTTTTAAGTCAACGATTAAACGAAGTTAGTTTCCGAGTGCCTGGAGATGAACAATTTTAGTGTTCTTTTAAGAAAAACACGATAACGAAAGATGAATTTAGCATACGAATGCATTCCTATGTAACCTTAAAAATGAACGCAAATCGATATGAATTGGTGTTTTTGCCGGCTCCATTTCTGGAACTAATTTGATGGGAGGTTTTTTGTGCATGAATTATATAACTCCAAATGACGAAAACTACAAATAAACAGATATATCATCTAAGACTATGAAATATGAGGCAGGGGACATAAATTATACTGAGTTATTATGAAATTGAATTATAACATCGCAAATTGTTTCTATTTTATATGTACTATGTATTACTGTTTTATTTTAGAAATACTGCGTTACAGCTATTGCAAAAGCCAATTATTATTAGACAAAAATCTGTTCTACCTTTGTGCAATGAATTAAACATTGGTATTTGTTATACTGAATTTATATACGTGTAAACATAAATTTGTTATCTGTTAAAAAGTAGGACAGCTTAAAGATCTTAGATTGAAGAAAAAATTAAGACCCATTTCAGAAATTCATTTAATGAGAAAGTTATTAGAACATATACATACATATATGTATATGTATATATATGTTAATATAATTTGTTATATTAAATGATAAATTGATAGTATTTATAATATTATTAAAAAAGCGAAATTCTGTTATTAATTGTATTTTGAGCATGAAGTTATTTAATTTAAATAATAAAACGTTTCTTCACATTATATCTAGCGTTAATAATAATAATTAGCGTCTTCACATACGATGTAAATTAAATATAATATAGTAGGGAAATTGTTTAGTATATGGGTAGCCAGTTAATTTTTATTTTTAGTGTTAGCGTTTACCACATCGACTAAATTAAATAATAATTCCATGTAAGTAATTTAAATGGATTCATTCTTCAAAATAAATTATCGTATGAACTAAGTTAATGTTTTCGCTAATAAGAGCTGTCCGCCAGTTCGAAAATAGGGCCAAGTCTTGGCAAGTGAGAATTGAGGCGGCCAGACCCACTATTATAATTGCTTACGTATTGAAACAATTAACTTTTTTCTGTATTATTGGCCTATTGTATTATATCCTCTAAGGAAATTGTAAAGTAACGTTCTTTAAGTTTTAACCCCCTATGAATCGTTGTTCTTTATTACTAATTTCAGAATATATATCTAGATAGAGTCTGGCAGTATGTAGTTATTTGACGGGTTATTAAATTAATATTACACATTTTGTGAGTTTCACAGCAGAAATTTATTGTTGTACAAATACTTTCCTTTTCCTAGAATGTGCATTTTATTTGGAAGTAAAAATGCGAGCATATTATTTGTTTTTAATAGGTTAATTTATTGGTAAATTATTGAAGAGATAGCTGATGTTTTGTTCGTCAAGACCTCACAATTCCCTCAATTGTTATTCCTCTTAAGTTTATCTATTCCTACGTTTTATAGACTACTATAAGCTTGTCATTGCAGTCTCGTTTATGAATATACAATAAACAAATATTTGAATATGCACAGCTGTTTAATTCTGCTATGTAAATTGTTCAAGTTATATGCTGCGTAAATATGTATTTCATCATAAACTTATACATTTATTTTTTCATTTGGTGTTAGCATTGTGAATGACAGACAATATTATTATTGCATTATTATTGAGATTAGTTCTATTTATTGATCTATGGGATAAACATGAATATTTTTATTGCCTGTACTATAGAGTAATTATACATAGAGTTTTGACTCTTTTTGATTTCATATGCATTGCGTTGTTCAGTTTTGTCAATATAAAATCGTTTTATTTTAATGAATTTAATGTAAATGGGTAGTCTAGAAGTAGTGTTAAATATTTTTATTGAATACATTTTAAGAGCAAAATATACATATTCATACAATTTTAAAATACGTAAGTTGTCTGTAATATATCGTTCGTGGCCTGTGTATCTAAAACTGTTTTACTGCATAAACGATTTAATTTTTGTGAATTTTAGAAAAAATATTTTGCAAAACCTTTTGGGTAGACGAATAGTAGTATAAAACTACATACGGAATCAATATGAGTCGCAACTCTATGTATAATTACACTATGGCCTGTACTTTTAAATTTCAGTTATCTCTTTATCGACTTGTCTTCTAACATCGATATCGCGGTAATTACATTTTTTGATAATTTAAAAATAATATTAATTCAATTAATTGATTGTTGCCAAGATTTTCATTGCATATTTTGTACTTGAATCGACGTGTAAGTCTTTTATTTATGCTTCAAAATTACGCCTGAAGGGTTGTGAATCTCAGTGTTTCAATTCAGTGATGAGTAAGAATATTGCTTCAGCTCTTATGTTTATGCATCTAATAGTGTAATGTATATAGTAAGCATCGATTGTCAACTACTGTTTTACACGAGAAACATATATTTTTGATCTATGTTCGGGTCCGGCCCTTAAGACATATACAAGTCTGTATTGACATTCTCAATACAGCTAAATTATTATTCAATTAGTCAATATTTTTAATTCATTCTTGCCTGGTCAAAAATTGGACAATTCTCCTTAGCATTAATGACCATTAGAGCTGCAATCGCATCGTCTAATAATTTACATATTAAAACAAAATTTTACTTTACGTCGAGTATCATTTTAAAAATCCATACTCTGCGTACTAATATCATTTTTTATTTATACTCAGGGTACGAATCAATTATATTTGTACAAAACTCTATAGTTCTTATTTTCAGTTTCTATTAGTGTCCTGATGTCGACGGCTGAAACGAATGTTCCTGACAATTGTTGAAATAAATAAATCTCTGTAATTTTCGTAAGTGTAAACAGCTTTTGGTATATAATTGTATTCTTTGTAAATTTGAATTCGTTTTGATCTTAAATTCT
This sequence comes from Invenusta paracnida, assembly GCA_036023295.1. NCBI lineage: Eukaryota > Metazoa > Platyhelminthes > Proseriata > Coelogynoporidae > Invenusta > Invenusta paracnida. The sequence continues at coordinate 2,775 of JAYRBW010144343.1, read as the reverse complement.
TATGCTAAATGACAAATAGTTTTACATTGTTTATTTGTATTCCAATTTAATTTGTATATATGTATGTATTTGTACTTTTCTCAACTATAATTGAATACAAAGAAGAATACATGCTTATCTATTTAATAAGAGACCTATGGTAAGAATATTCAGTGAAGAAAACAAGAATAAATACAAAAAAAGAATTTTAGAAACAGAATTCAGTGAAATAACTAATACTAGATCAATTGATATAGCATGCAACAAATTCATTGAAAAAATTCAAACTATATACAATGAAAGCTTCCCTGAAGTTAAAATGTCTAGAAAGCAATATAAAAACAAGCCATGGATAACAAATTCTATAATCAAGTCATGCAAAACAAAAACAAAGCTATTTAAAATTTGGAAAAAAAGAAGGACATAAATAGTGAATTAAGGTACAAATAATACCAAAAAATCTATGATAAATGTATAAAAACAGCAGAAAACTCATATTATAAAAATAAATTAGACACAGACAAAAAAATCTATGCAAAAAACCTGGAAAACAATAAATGAAATTACTAAGCCAGAAAAAAACACAAATAAGATGACCATTAAGAAACTAATTAAAAATGATACACTAACTGAAGACAAAAAAGAAATTGCAGAAGAAATAAATAGATACTTTGCTACAATAGGAGAAGTTCTTAAAAATGCAATAAAAAATAACACAAGCAAAACATTTGCAAACACAAATGCCCATTTCACAAAACATCTTAAGATTAATTTAATTTAATTTATTAATTAAAGTTATACAAATAATAGACCAATTACCAAATAAAAAATCATGTGGATTTGACAATATTCACCTATTTACTGTTATAGTAATTCCCCTAGCCCTGGGCCTGATAGAGGTTGTTTGTTAAAAAAATTTGCTTAAATAATATAATTATATAAATAGATATTTAATTATTAAACAAATTTAAAACATAATAATAATAAAAAAATTTAAAATTACATATACAGACTGCATTAAATAGTAATGATTTTATGACATTTCATCACCACCGTCCATATATCATCACTGCAACATTTTGTCACCACCAAATATATTTATATTAGAAATGAAGTATAATATATAATCTAATTAAAAATATATAAGTAGTTGCTTTTAAGAAACTATTAATTTAAAATATTAGAATTATTATGGGCAATGAATAATACAAACAAAATTATATATTTTATTTTTAAGAATTACTGAACAGTTTAAGCAGTATTGAACATTTGATTTTATGATCTCTATAAAATTGTACCTTGGCCTTGGGGGTCATTCATGTAATACATATGCATAAAACTGAGCAAAATAAGCCTCCCCCCCTATATGAAGTTGCACGCATTTCAGAATAACTGCTGTTCCCCCCTTGGTGCATTATAATTATAATACTTCTGACAAATAATTAAGTCTAGTATACTATGCCTCACATGTACCTAGCAAATGTTACATAATATATAGGTGTCTGAAATATATTATGGTCATAATTCCTATACTAAGTGCCAAATTCATTATTAAAAGTGTATGATGAAATGTGTACAGCTGCATATAGGGGAAGGAGGAGGGCGCAAGTACATTGAAATGTGTATGTATGCATTTTAAACACAAATTTAAAAAGTGAATGGTCAAATTGATCAGTGTTATAATCAGTATTTTGCACAGCATGAGGCCCAGCCACTATCTCAAAACCCTCACAACATTGGTCAGCCTTTTTAAAACTAATTCTTTTAACATTTTATTATTTCTTTTTGTAGAAAAATTCATTTACAAATAATTACTAATTACTAATTACTAATAATTGACAAATCATATATTAAAGGCCACATGTTAAAAAATAAAGTGGCATATTTGTTGTTACATTTTTGTATTGTGTACAGGGGGAAGGGGCTTATTCTTAAATGCATACAGCTGCATATAGGGGGATAGGGCTTTTTGCTCAATTTTATGCATATGTATTCAGGGTTGTCATGCCTCCTTAAAACTCAAGGAAACTCTGGGAAAATTAAATGTCTATTTCCAGACACTGGAAACTCAAGGAAAAAAGAAAAATTGTCTAAAACTCTGGGAAACTCAGGGATTTTTTTCAGTAGGTATATAATATATTTTTTGTATGTATTTTGTTGATGATGTGCTGTTTCTCAAGATGTACCAAACAGACAGTCCTATGATTCCTTTCTTGACATCAGATTTGTTCACCATGGTGAAGACTTTGCTATTAAGGTACATTATATTTGTTATTCCAATTTGGATAAAAAATTAACTTCTGCTTGCAATATTTATTTTATTATGTTATTTATGTGTTTGTATCTCTCATTTGTATTTTAGAATTGCCAAACCAGATACACTTGCAGAAGTCACTTGTGCCAGCAAATTGTGCCAGCTTAATATAAATGTAGAAGGGTTTTTCTTGCCTATTATAAAGATCGACATTCATTTTCAAACCAAACAGGCCTTAATGAACTCCAAGGCATCTGACAGATGTTGCTTCTTTCAGAAAGGAATTTTGCACATTCATTGTGACTCTCATTCGAAAACTTTTGGGAAAGTCTCCCTTGATCTACTCTCTTTCAAGAAGTATTGAAAGTCTGAATCCTGAATTCATTTACCAGCAACCTTTCCAAGGCTACCTCACTTTTTCAGAATTTCCTTTCCATATTGCAGGCGCTTGAATCTTCCACTTTTTCATATCAATTTTGATCATTTTCGGAATTTTTCCAAATCTGCAATAAAAAGTAGGGGGGGGGGGGTCCGAATTGTTG
>JAYRBW010144332.1:0-14830 GCA_036023295.1 Invenusta paracnida | reverse complement strand
AATTAATCTGTTACCAATTACAATATCTCGTTAGCTATCGGTCTACGATTTAACTACGTGATTTAATCTCAATATTTTGATTAGTGATTTTATGATCAATTATATACGTACCAAAATTCACACTTGCCTGCACACTGTCGTTGAGTTCACTTCAATATTCAGACAATCACTGTGGCCGCTGGGTTTATCCCAAGAATACTAAGAATAGCTTTGTTCTCGTCACAGTCCAATTCAACCCTGGTCTTTCAACGCTTCACTCTTCTGATTCTTTTCACAATTTATTTGTTATTCAAGATTCAAACTTATTAATCAAATTCAAACACAAGCGCCTTCCAAAAAGATTACATTCTTTTAATTAAACACTGTTTTACTAACAGACATAATTTCTAAGACATGAACTTGGGGGTGGGGGATGGACAGAGACCAGGTCACCACCTTCTACATACATTATTATAATACATGTATAATGTTATTGCTATTCTATTATGGATCTGTATTCGCTACTCTATAAGGTATTATTGATTATTATAAATATGCAGAGACAGACAATTTAACTTACTATTACACTTATTTACCTATATTATATACATACACACACATCAATAATTGTAAACAGTCTTTACTCAGTAGTTCACTCGCTTACATAAATAATAACTTAATACATAGTACTGTATCAATCATTCATTCTAAAATACTTATTCAGGAACGTATATGTGATAAGCTTGTATTAAATATCCATACGATTGATTTGTATGTTATTAGAATGTTTTTGTATGTTATTACAATGTTTTGTATTGTTACTTCCAGATCCAAACATTTTTGTCAGACAATAAACTCCTGCATAAAAATAAGTCGTTATCCTTCAGTTCACTTTCATGTTCAAAAATGATATTTGGTGCAATTTTTATTTGTTGTACATATAGTATTGCATTAAGAATTTTAATGCTTCCACGTACCCTCAACAAACATAAAATTCAGACATAGCTCGCAAGAGTTTAATGTGAAAATCCAATTGATTGAGCTGGAAAATAAGAGTTTCTGAAACCCTTTAGGCATGTGTCACAGGTGGAACACTTCCTAAAAATTACCCCACCCTCCTGCTATTGAACGTTTGATGGTGACGTCCGGTTCAGATCATCACAGGTCTCTACCACCTCCTCCCCCTCCCCGTTGGGTGCAGAGCCAGTCAGTGACCCCTATCCTGACACGAGACTAGATTGTCCACTGCATGCCAATTTTTTGTGGAAGATTCTGCCACATCCTGTGGAAAATGTTATAAGACTGTTTCTCTTCGTGGAGTAAGCCTATTGGAGAGACAGTTACCATGGATAGGTCCCGAGTTCTTCTCCACGTCCCCGGAACGGATTAACAAACGCCAGGTGTCCCAGTCCTGCTTCGAACACTTGATGCCTAAAACTCACTACTCGGGAGACGAGGCGAGAGAACTCCCCCCCCCCCCCGCCCAGCCGTAGATTTGCTGCAACAGTGAGGTCTGTAGGGTAGAGAACTTCGTACCCGCAAAAGAGGATACCACGGGTAGGTCTCCTTTGTGAGCTGTGGTGTTGCTGGTTGTTGTTGTTGTTGAAATCAGATTAGGCGACTGAGGATTGGCCTCAGGAACGCCCAGGAAACGGTTGGCTCGCTGACAAAGGATTCAAGTTTTGGGGATGGTTCGCCCATGTGTTTGATTGCGAGGTACCTGAGCGCTGGGCACGTTGTCCACAGGTGTTCCACGGTCTCTGGACAGGATTCGTCACAAAGCCTTCAATCTTCTGGGCTGTCTGGGTCGATTCTGTGAGTGTAGCAATTCGTATCTTCGGGTGGTGTCTCGTTCTGAAGGTCGACCTGTTATGCTCTGGTCAGATATTTTCCGCTTTGGGATCCACTTTTTTGACATATGTGATAGCCACCCTTGAGTGCTCATTTTTGCGCTGAAGCAGTTTTACGATGAGGCTTCTAGCGGGATATTGTTTTGTTGGCTCTTGCTTCCTTGGTCGGCCAGTTTGTCTGCTATTTCATTGCCATGTAGGTTACAGTGCTCAGTGATCCAGGTGATGCAGGGCTGTTTGTTTTTGCCGAGGAGTTCATTTATGTGGTGGATAGCCTGTTGAAGGTTTGTGTTGTTGTTTCTATCCTTCATTGCTTTCTCGCGGATGCGGAAGACTATGGAAAGGCTATCTGTTACTATTATGCAGCTGTGCCATTGGTCAGCTGGTTGTTGTTGTTGATTCGGGGGGTCCCGAGTTAGATGAACCATTTAGGTCGCACCTTCCTCAGGTACCGAGACAGAGAGGCATCATCCGCAAGGATATTTCTGCCAGCGTAAGGTAGTCTTACTGTAACCCATCTCGGGCAAAATAGAATATGATCCTTTTCTTCTTCAGAACCACAATCTTCGCAGTTTCTATCTTCTTGGACCCAAATTCTTTTTCATGTAGTAATTTTTGCGAGGGCAGTGTCCGGCACCCATTTGCGTACACATTATTTGTTCCCGGTGGTTTTCCTTGCTTCTATGCAGTTCGTCTTGGTATACAGCCTTGAGTCGTTGGAGGGGGGGGGGGGGGGTCGGGTTATAATTGATGTCACGTTTAACCTTGCGCTTTGCAGTTTGGTACCCCGTCATGGTTCATGAGTCTGGCGGTGTTTGCTTCTTCATCCGCCCTTTCATTCCCCCACAGTGCCACAATAGCTGGGGTCCACTGGATGGTTATTCTGGTATTCTTTGCGGAATCGTACATTTTCTTCTTCAGATCTTCGAGATCTGTATCTAGTGAAGGTTTTCCGCTCCGGAGGGTTCTCACAACGATTGGCTGTCTGTGCAGATGATTACGTTTGCAGGAACACGTTCTATTACCTCGTTAACTGCCTCCAACATAGCCTTAGCTTCCGTAGCATAGGAGCTGCAAAGCTTATCACCCACTGTTCTTCTCACACGCTGTTCTCCTCTATAGTATATCACTGTGGCACTTCCACCATTCGTCATCCTTCCATGGGCCGAGCCATCTGTGTAAATCTTCATCTCTTTCCCTCCCCTCTCTTCTTTGGTCTTCTCAGTCGCTCGTCTCTTAACTTCAGTACAGTTTTCCTTTTTTATGTTATCCACGATGTTTTCAAAGAGTAGTACTCCCGCTAAAAACAAGTCTTCCCATGGTTTGTTCCTAGCCAGATTGAGCTCTAGCCTCTTCTGCATCAAGTTCGGCTTCCAATCTCTCTCGTTTAGGTTGTTGGTATAGAAGCACATGTCCGTTTTGTTTGGATTCAGTTCAATCTTGTTTTTATCTGACTAGCTTTTTATCTTTACGAGGGCTCTTTGCATTTTGTTCTTCAGTTCAGCAAGATTTTTTCCACTGACCCACAATGCCACATCGTCTGCGAATCCGCTGCATTCATAGCCTTCCTCTATGAAGCTGTTCCAGTCATTTACATAGATCAAGAATAGAATTGGTGAGCTTATGGCTCCTTGGGGTAGCCCTTCTTTCATTTTCCTCAATTTACTGAGTTCCCCATTATACTTGATTTGAGCTTCTCTAGCTTCGAGGAAGTCTTTAAACCACCTGACGAATGGTCTTGGTACATTTTCTTCCATCATCCTTTCAAGTAGTCATGGTTTCCAAACTTTATCGTAAGCTTTACAGCAGTCGATTCCTGTAGCCAGGGTCCTGTTATGCAGCTTCTTTTCAAATCCGTCCTGGAAAGTCTGGCAGAGTTTTATCACGTTATCTTCTGTTGATTTACCTCTCTGAAAACCCGCTTGCCTGTAGTTGATCTTATTTTCTCTTTCAATCCAGTACATGAGTCTGTTTACCACCATTTTCTCTAAGATTTTAACTAGAACTGGTGTGAGGCTCACCGGTATAAAAGATTCTTTTGCCTTAGGGTCTTTGCTGTTTTTCAATATAAGGACTATTTGAGCTTTCTTCCAGCAGCTCGGAACACGTCCATTCTTCCAGCTATCGTTACATATATTTAGGAAGAACTCTCTAGTTCTTTCACCTGCTTTCTTAATCATGATGGTATCCACTCTGTCTTGGCCCCCTTCTTTTTTTCATTTGTTTGTTCGAGGGCTGTATAGAGAAAAGAAAGGGATTTTCTTCCTTTCTAGGTCATGGCCTGCCCTGTAGAATATTTGCGGTGCCAACCTCTCTCATTCTTCTTGACTTTATCACTCACTGCTCTCTTCGTCCCAGAACAGTTCACGTTGTAGCTGCTTTTGCACTCTTTGCAGCAGATGTATTGTCTTCACACATTGTCTTTCCACACTTTTCGCACTCCACTCTGGGTCCAGGGTTTTGTTCGATATGTCTCCAGCCTTCAATGGTAGCATGCAGAGGTTCCAGGCTGGATTAGTAGCCCTCCCCGCCCGAAAAACAGATGAGTCTGTCTCTCTGACTCCGTGGTAGGATCCTCTTTGTCTCCCTGAGGATCAGCTGTCTCCAACGCCGAGGACATATAGGCGAGATCCAGTCGCCGGGGTGAATTGTTGATGTTGATAGGAGGATCTGTCGTTCTAATTAAAACGTCTGATGTGGCCAGCAAGACCATTTTCTTCGTCTTGAAAGAGAGGCAACAGATGGCAACAATTTTTCTTGAAGGGTAGAATATAATTATACCGCATGTTAACACACTGTACGTACAGCATCCTGGTATAGGTATTATATTGTAATATTATTGGCGTGTATATATGAGCGAGCCTTCATATAGGTATATAATGACATATCCACGTTTTAATAACCAAATACACATTAACTTTTAGGTAGTTTTGAGTTAATATAATCTCCTTGATTCACTACAACGAATTATAGCATGTATCAAAAATATATATGTACATATAAGCATTTCTTTTATTATTAAAAAAATTGAAAGGCGCATAACAAAGCTTAAAAGGGCTACATATAGATAAAATTATACAAATATAAAATGTAGAAAATTAGGTGTATATTTATATATTCTTGCGTATATATTATTTCAGTATTGTTTATGAGAAGTGTAAACTTAAATAAAACAGGTTAAATTTATAAATAATTGTATTTTGAACATGCATAGTAATTGAAATGAATAGAAATTGAGTAAAGTTTGTTAATATTACTATGTACAATTTGTTACTGTAAAACTGGTTAATGTTATATTCAGATAAACAATAGCATCTGATGTGATTGATAAATATAAAGAGTAGGTATAGATATTTATTCCTATATGTATTCTGTAGTCTTTGAGGGAGATATATACATCAACATAGTTCAGATAAAGTCTATAACCATTCAGGAAAGATCTCTTGCCGGGACTGGCTATTTTAGTAGCTTCATTTTTGGATGTTCAAGACACTCGCCGGTAGGGGTAGGCTTCATGTCTGGGTTATTGTAACGGTCGTAAGACATAGAAACTAAACCGTTGAATAAAGTTTAAATAAAATGCTACAACATTGAAAGAGGCTACAGTAAATAGCGCAATTTTTAAAAATTGGACTGGTTAGTGACCAAGAAATTCAATGATAACAAATGATTATTAATTGTTACTATTTTTATTATATCTGAAAATGAATGCTACGAAAGACATATGTGAAATTAGTAGTAATTGGGAAATTCAAGATAATAAAAAAATTTCAACCATTCTACATGTTGATAAAATTAGTTCTGAATCACTTTGTTCACATGAATGCTTTGGATCTGTTATTGATGCCAACAATACCACAGGGTAATTTTTAAGCTATCTATTCTTAAAAAAATTAATTTGCACCTTTTTATAAATTATCATTTATTTAACTGAATTTTTTTATAGTAGATGATATGCCATAGCCATGGCCTGGGCCATGGCATGCTATAGCCATAGCCCATGGCATAGGGATATGATTATTTATGGATATGATGGTATCAATATCATTTTAAAGTTTACATTTTATCACAAGATTTTCACTGAAATCTGCAATGCTCACTCTTAGGCATGCAGGCCTGCTATGGGGTCAAACATTCAGGGTGGCCATGTATACACTTACAGGAATTCCTGTAAAGTATATACAGTGTCAGTAATATATGAAAAATTTGTGATATTTACTAAATTTACTTAGAGAATACTTCAGAATTTCTGGTTATAAAAACAAACTATATGTATTTATATACTTATGAATTATAGCATATAGTATTTTTTAAACATATATAGCATTTTTTGTCTTTCTTTTATGCAGCTTTTTCAATAATGTTATAGAATTTTGCTAATTATTACTAGAAAAAGTAAGCATATTAAGAAAAAGTGCCTACTTTTATATAAAATGGTCTACAAACAATGAATATTAGATATCTAATGTTTAGACCACTGAATAGTAGACACTGTGACTAAACAATAAGCATTTTGCTTGCTTACCATTTATATAATAAAATAAATTATATATACATTATACTAAAAGTTGTTTGTGATATAGTTAAAATAGTTCATAACTTTTTATAGTGAACTACAGTTATTATAATCAAAATTATTTCTAGATATATCAAGTGATAGTTTATATATTGGTGATATATAAGGCACTATATTATTTAGATTTAGTTTAATTAAAAAAACTCATATATTATCAATCTGTCTTGGTTCTTAACTTATATTATCATTCAGAGTAAGTGTAGTAGCACTCAATAAGTGGTGGCAGCCATATATAAAAAAATACTAAAAGACCAGAGTAACTGAGATGACCCTTAAAATTCAAGGATAAAAAATAATAAGACACCAGAAGATAAAATAAGAAGAGGCTAATTTAAGAGCAAGTGAAAAATATACCAAATTGAGAATAAGAAAAGGAAGATATCATAAGATAAAGTATGAAGAGGCTAATTTAAGAACAGAGAAGAATATGCTACTTTAAGAATGAGAAAGAAGAGGCTAATTTAAGAATAAGAGAAGTAGGTGCTTAATCGATAATGAGAAAAAAAGAAGTAAGAATAGGCTGTTTTCAAAACATCAGTCTGAAGACTTACTCAAATAGAGACAGAAAAGACATGAGTCTGTAGGGTGAGTGTAATTTTTTGTTGTCCATAAATATTTATAGACCTAAATAATTAGGATTAGGAAAAAAAACAACAATATAATTATTTAAATTATCAGTAAAGATTTGATGGTTTGATCAGAGATTACAAGTTCTACAATAGCTAAAATAACAGATGCCCTAACAGACTTGTGTGAACATTCAAAAATAAAATTAAATGCATTTGAAAACTAGATACCCTGGCTACTCAAGAGAAGGAATCAAGTTCAGACAAAATATATTCAAGTCAAAATGACTTTGAACAACTTGGAGGAATTAGTTTGAGAAGGTCTGTCAGGACATCCAATTCCAAAGTAATATCTAGTAAGAAAATCAGGTTCTTGGAACAAAACATTGAGGAACCCATATGTGTTTCAATCAATACCTTAAACATGGAAGGAATAAAGTTACATATATGGTAGTAAATGCCTAATATCCAAGAAGAAGAACTACTGTATATATAACTAGTTAGAGAAATCAGATCAGATCTGTCACTGACCTTGACAAGTCTAAAGGTATGACAATTAGAAAAGTGCAGTATTTTTGAATGAATGTCATTACTGCAAATAATTCTAATTGAGTTACACAAACTGTGACAACCTTCATCATAGACCTATACAGATAACCCTTGAACCTGTAAACACCCTTATGCAGGAGACCAAAAAAACAAACTAAAACATACTCAATTAGAATTGCTTGCAGTAATGACATTCATTCAGAAATACTGCACTTTTCTTATTTTCATACCTGTCAATATTGCCATAGATCATATATCCCTACTATGGTTAACTACAATGAAATGCCAAACAGGAAGATTAGTTCACTGATTTTGAAATACTCACTGATTTTTATTTCACAATAGAAACACACAACAGGTAAATTATTGTCTTATGCCAATGCATTTAGCAGAAAAAGGTGTCCTGGCTTGTGTCTTACTTGTGACAAATCATGAAATGTAGAGAAAAAACACTATAAATGTGTTGATGCAAGAAATGAACATCACAGGACTACCAGAAGAATAGTTAATTGTTAAAAAGGAAGAAGATGAAGATCTGGAATGGATGAATTCAACTTTACAGGGTGACCTCAAACCCAATAAGAAAAAAATCTACAAAAACAATACAAAAAAAATGTTCTCAAAAATTATGGAAAGAATTAAAAATCCAAAGAGGTACATATATTGTCAAACTAATTTTCAATTAACTAAGAACAAAACTGGGTACTGGTCATGCAAGCTTATCTAACTAGGACAATGCTTGAGACATTTCTCAAATCAATTGCTGTACAGGTGAACATTATTATAATAGAAGAACTGAAGAGAAGCTGAGAGTACTAATGTGGTGGTCAACATTGAATCAAGATGTCAAGGACTTTTGTGACACATGTCACATATAGGTATGCATTCTCTAAGCCACCCATGTAGGCAAAGCCTTAAACAAATAGCAAAAAACCTTGCAACAAAGGTGACAGAGAATTTTGTATGTAGATATGGTACACCAAAGAAAATTCAAACAGATCAAGGGTTTAACTTCTTAACACAAGTAATGGCAGAAATGTGTCTTTTAATGGGGATTAAACAAAGGCTGTTTTATACCATCCTCAGACAAATGGGTTAATTGAATGTCTTCATCTAGAACAATGAAATAACAATTTCAGAGGTATATTGAAGTGCATATGGGACAAATTATTACCTTTACTCATGTTGTGATACAGGAACACAGTAAATAGCTCAAAAAACTTACTCCCTATCAGATTCTTCTTTGGAAAAAGAATGCCTGTTCTTCTTTTGCATTCTATGACAAAGGATCTATCAGAAAATAATGATTTTCCAACAGAATATGCAAAAATACAGCAGGATTGGACAATTAAAGTACATACTGCTCTGTATTAATAACCTTGTCAAATTATTTGAAATTTTTAATGTTTGTTTCAATTGTGTCAATATTGCCATTGGTTACTTAATAATTTTATCCTTCAAATCTAATTATTATGTCTTAAACAGTAAGCATTGCCCATTGCTTAGTCATATTTAAGAACATCTAATGTTTAGATACTTTAAACACCTATTGTTTAGATGCTCTACCATTTAGATGTTTAACATTCTTACTGTTTAGACATCTTACTATTCATACATTAAAAATGCTTAATCAGTAAGTATTCTTACCATTCAGATATTAATTTTGTCTACACAGTAATTATATCTGAATGGTAAGCAATTTTTCCTTACCATTTAGTCATTATTTCTAATAGTGTATGTACATAAGTTATTCACAAATTTATATATAATAATAATTTATTATTATTTATATTTAGTTTACAAAAATTTAATGCCACACTACTAAAATCTAAGTTAGATAGATTTATTACACATCTGTAAAAAGTAACTGTAACAAGAATTTGTTTAAAGCACTTAAAAACTCATTTAAACAGGAAAAGATATGCATATATAGTAACTTGAATTAATTTTATTTGCAAACTTATAGTGCTTAAAATTATTGTTTAAACATGAAAAGTTATGCTTAGTAAGGGTATATTGACTATCATGAATTAGTAGTCAATTGAACCTCCACAATTTATAAAAACTTGGACTATGTCATTGATCAAGAAAGTGTATTGAGTGGCTTTGGTGAGGTAGTAGTCACTATTTGCTGACTAATATACCTCATGTGATCCATACAATGAATTTATTCATGTTCCAGACGCCTCTTTAGGTTGAACCAGGCATTCTCCATTAGATTTAAGTCTGGACTATGGGGTGGCCACTACATCATTTGGACACAATGCTTAGTAAGCCACTCTTGAGTATGTTGACTTTTTTGTTGGGTGGCATTATTCTGTTGATAAATAGTATCATAGGGATTATTTATGATGGGTATTAAGTCATTCCTGAAGAATATTGGAATACTTGTTATTATTCTTGAACCCATTGTAGTCATGGTAGACAATTAGCTGCTGAAATACAGGGCTTCTTCCTTGCCACATACAATTTTATTCCACCAGAGATGCATATTTTTTCAACTTTTTGCAGTCAAATCTGTTTACCAATTGTTAGTTCCCATTGTCTTCTTAATTTGCAACTAGCTAATCTGGGGTTTCTCTGAGCATCCATGGCAAAGTGCCTGTCATCTCGAAAATTTGATATTCTTGGGCGACCAGATGAACAGCTGATCCTGTTTGGCAAACCCTTTTTCATCAGATCACAAATAGTGGCTGGGTAGACATTGAATCTCTCACTCAGGGCCCAGTAGGTATACCCCTCCTCTAACAAAATGGAAATTTGGAAATGCTGTGCAAGTGTTAGTTTTGGCATGATAATTCAATAATATCTGCTATACAAATTCCTTGATTGCATTATATAACCCATACTTAGAAAGTCCAAAGTTATTTTAGTGTGATTCATATCTAAATCTGTTTATAGTAATTACTAATTAGCTAAACATGTAACAATGAATAATTCATTCAAAAATATTCTTGGTACAGTTACTTTTTATGGTGGTTGCATTTATGATTAGGTATTTATTTTTAACAGTCTTATAAGTCATGCATACAGTCTTACATAAAGTTAAAAAATGACAATATCTTAGATATACATTTTTTCTGGAATGCAGACTTATGTATTATTATGAAGATTATATACATTACAAAAAATAAAATGTCAACAATATGAATAGCTTTATATATCACTGTTTCTGTGACACTGATCAACTATAGCACTAATGAGCAACAAATTATTTAATTATTTAATATTTTCATTAATAATACAACTAGAAGATAAAAATTTGTATATAATGTATTAAAACAATTTTATTTTATTATAAAAAAAGAACAATATATTTATAAATACTAAAAAAATGAAAATTTTAAAAGTTCTACATTGATAAACAGTTATAAACATATATTAATTAATCAACTAATCATATCATCTGCTTCTATCTTGATTATACTTCAATTATAACATTTCTTAATTTCTCAATATAACAGTTTGCTATTATAACTATTGAATTATTCTCACATTTACAAGATTTAGTTTAATATATTCATTTAGGCTCAACAATCAACCATGTAATGCATCAACAATTCAAAACTATTAAGCATACATGATAGCTTCTCATTATATTGCTTATCTTTACAGATTTCATTCATTTAGTCTCTACAGATGCATATGATATGGGTTACTAATATTGAACACAATTGAGATTGTTGTATACATTTTGATATACTTACTTTTTTTAAATACTTACATTTTGAAATAATTACTTCAGAAATAATTGTTTTTCTGTAATATATTATATAAATATTAGATATATTTTAATTATCTCTACATTGCATGAATACCACATATTAAAATTGTTCTATATGCTCCTTAGTTTTTTCTTGAAAAGCACCCCCTTTTTATACTAAATAACTATTTAACTATATTTAACTAAAATACTATACCTATTAACTAATATTTTTAAAGAAAATATTATACTTTTGTTTTCTTAAACAGATGTAAAAGTATAATTTATTTACATATTATAATTGACACATAAAATCGATTCTATAATAAATATATTTTTTATTTTATTATAATAAGTAGAATTTCTAAATTTTCTAAAATGTCACTTTACTATATAATACTATATGCCTAATATTCAGAATTAAACTGTTTTCAACAAGAATATTATTATTGCCTGTGAGGTATAGATAAACTTGTAAAATAGTTAGTTAATATTGGAGTATATTCATATTACAGTATTATTCAATCTCAGTGCATTGCCATGTAGTCATAAAGCCATCACCAACTCATTCCCACAATTGAATTTATATACTAGTACTATGACTAGGAATCATATACTTGTACTCAGTTGCATTTGTTATATCAGTGAATATTATATATTACTTTACTTCACCTTATAAAATTGAAGTTTAGTATAGTAGACTGCTCTTTATAAGTAAGACATAATCATGCCATCTTAAAAAATATTTATTGCTTAGATAATATATTGTATCTAAGGTATAGAATAACATTATTTATACACTGTACCACTTATAAAACAGTCTAAGTTGTAGATATATTACACTCATTTGTAATTGTTAAATAATAAATACAACATGGCCTAGTATTATATATTTTAAATTTCAGATATGAATCACTCAAAAATATTTTAAATAAAAACAAAAATATATCATTTACATGTGCAAAAATACAAATCTTTAATCGGAAATCCTTGACAGTAATGCTTTAAACATTAGACAAATGATTTAAATTCAATAAATGGTTTAGCTATAATCATTAAAATCTTTAAAAAATACAAGTAAGACCTCAGGTTTCTCCTTCAATCTATTAGTAATTTATTGAATATTATTTATTAAGAATGTATATATATATCTTGAATTATCATACATCTAATATCACTTATTACTAGTTATTATTAGTTTTATGTAGTTATATTAGTTATGATTATTAAATTGTATATAAAATAAAAATTATTATAAATGTAATTGCATATAAAAGTAAAACATATTATTGTCACTAATAATTATTTTAACTAACATGGAATAATACATATTTTTAAATTCTGAATGTTTAATAATATGTAATAATACATATATAACATTGTTTATAAAACTATTGAACTATCTATATTTTTATATTTTTATTAACTATACAATTTGCAGCAAATTATATATAATAAATATAATTTCATCCTATAGTAATAATAGGCCCAATAATCTATTTCAAATATTATTTTATTTATATGATAGAAATTTATATAAATGTAATTTATGATATATTAAGTTCAAAGTGTACTAAAATGATTGCTTTGCTAAACATATATTTTTCATTGTTTTATACATTTATCATTTTTATATATATTTTATTTATCTTGTGTTTTGTATTGTTCACAAAAGGATTAATTTTATATCTATATTAAATATGCATTCATCACAAATATAAATGTTATATGTACATAATTTCTAATTACAAATAACAAATACCAATATATTGTTATTTATTCTGCAAAATTACAATTTATTGTATGTTTAATAACTAAAATTGATATATTTGATGAAAACTCATAATATTAGAATGCTACAAAGGCACATAACATTAAAAAATGCTTTTAAAATCTATATAGCCAATAATATAACGTAGTTGTTTGTTATCTGGTGTCATGTATATTCATTCATTCATATATACATAAATACATACATACATACATACATACATACATACATACACACATACATACACACATACATACACAGACACATACATACATACACAGACACATACATACATACATACATACATACATACATACATACATACATACATACATACATACACAGACACATACATACATACACAGACACATACATACATACATACATACATACATACATACATACACAGACACATACATACATACATACACAGACACATACATACATACATACATACATACACAGACACATACACACATACACACACAGACACATACACACTTACATACAGACATAAATGTTATATATATTGTACCCATATAGTTTATAGCCAAGTATGGATTATTTATTACTAAATTTTATAAGTAATATATCTTATGCTGTTAAATCTGCTGAGTGGTGCTCATGTATCTGTGTATTTTATCCTGGTCTTGTAGTTATATTTATTTAGCTGTTTCTTAAAACACATTTTATAAGAATACATTTTTTGCAAGTATATCTAATTTCTGAGCTTAATATTGGCATTACAGATTATGTATTAGATATAGATACTGATTTTAATGACTAGAAAACTCAATTTGAATCTGCAACTAAAGCAAAATGGTTTTTTAAGCTGACTACTGATGAGGAAGAGAATAATAATAAGATATATCTTTTGTCTATCACTTTTACCAAACTGTGTCATTTCTGAGGATATATTATAAGTGTTTGTCGACAAGTTTTTTCTAGGCACAACTACATACAACACTGAGTAATGGATACATACTACACGTCCATCTTATATTACAAGTGAACTAAATCTTTGCAAATCGTTTTAATGGATAATATCCTATTGAGTGAATACGAGGCTCTCATTTGGGAGGTTGTGGGTTCTCTTCTAGCATCATATTACTGAGTATGACGGCATTCTGATATTTTTTGCAAGATGCTGAACGCTGCAACTATAAATAGATAGCTAATCAACTGAGATTGTCACCCTCCCCATATTCTGCATTCTACAGGGCGGCTGCTGTGTCCCAAGACCCTCAAATAACTTCAGAACCAGCCCTATCAGATCAGTCCCCAATTCTCGAGCGGGAGTTGATGGCTACGACCCATTCCGTATATCTACGCCCTTTTCTCCACCCGGAGATGACCAAGGCGGGGCAGTGTGAGCTGCGTCTCTTCCTGCCGCCTCGACATCACCTCAGAGTCGTTCGTTTCGTCATTATCAGGTTGATACCACGTCCTCTTCTTTCTATGTTAGGTGTGCCTCACTTCACGGAGGTATTGGGTAAACAAACAAAGAATCACTTGCAAATGCAAACCCATTTTTAGATTTCCGAAATTTTTAATCAGTTTTACTTTAAAGACACAATTTTTTAAAACCTTCGTTTTAATTGTTTTTAAAGATACAAAAGTCAGGCTACTGTCTACCTATTTATAGAATAGTATACTATAAAATGCGATGTATAAAAATGCTTGTTGTGGAAAAATAATTACATTTTTTTCAGGACAGTGCACTAAATAGTGATTAGTTTTAACATGGTGATGATAATTGAGTCCATGCTCGGATAGGTACGTGTCCTTAAGTAGTATGGAGGTGCGTCACGATCACAATTGCGTGGGCGGGATGGG
>JAYRBW010144321.1:0-14830 GCA_036023295.1 Invenusta paracnida | reverse complement strand
ATTGGAAGTGCCGAGCACAAGACTGCCGTGTCACTGCTATAACTGAAAACGACCAAGTTGTCAAAAGAGAAGGGGTTCACAGCCATCCGCCAGATCTCCTTGATCTCGTTAGGCGAAACGGAACTAAAGAAAACAGTTAGGCGAAAAGGGAGTAGGCGAAACGGGAGTAGACAAAAAGGGAGTAGGCGAAACGGGAAGACACCTATAATATAAATGACTATTCCAGCGATGTAGTATACTTTTATGAAAAAACGAAAAAGTTTTATAATCCATATTAAGCTTTAATGGTCAAGTTTTACAATCACCTAGGGCAGGGAACATAATAATGAGTATAAAATACCGACATTATTGTTAGACAAGTTTTCAAAACTCAATTGCGATATTTATCAAAAACCTGTAATTAAAATTCACGAATAAAAACCACATAATAGGAGAAAAGATACTTTTGTGAATTCAAACTACGTAAACATGTTTTTTCTCACTATAGTAATTATAAATGTTACAGAAATTAAAACTACTAAACTTCAACATAGATGTGGTTTATATCAAGTTTTTGAAATACCTTGAAGGCCCTGACTTTGCTCCGGGACCAGGAACATTCATATTTCTTTCAATAATTATCGGAGCGGCTTCTAGAGCAACATTTTCTCTATCAGCTGGCGGAAGTGTAGGAGCAACAATCTCCCCTTCTCTCTCCGGAATTGGTGCGGTTGGCTCGTCAGGAGCTTGCGGAGGTGGCTGCTCTTCCATAGTTTGACTGGTCACTTCAGGTGCCACTGGCAAAGGCGGTTCTTCTACGTTAAGCTCGGCTTGTGGTAGTGGAGGCATGATTTCGTCGACTTGTTGTTCAGGTGGCCCTTGAGTCATAATTTCGGGGGTTACAATAAGGGTCGTGTCTTGCGCGAGTGTCTCATCCAGCATCAGATGCGGAACACTTGTGCGCACCTTAAGCGGAACAGTCATTTATAACAAATGGAAGTGCACAAATAGTTGTACAAGGAAATTAGAATACAACATAACATGTACATGTACTACATAAAAAAAGTAAATGTTTAAAAAGTTACTCACAATATAAACATTACAAAGGAAAGATATACTCACGCGTAAAACTTGAGTGCGATCTTCCTTCTGTATATTAACTGGTGGTTCCGCTGGTGTCTCTAGCAGTTGGTCAGTTGTCTGGTTCGCGTTTTCTCTGAAAATTAAGAACACGATATTAAAAAAAAAACATTTTTGATTAATTATAAATTTCTGTATACATTATTACAAAAGTGGTGTGCCCCCCATTATTGGCATTTAACGCAGTATATAAACAGACTATATCAATATATATATCTTCCTGATAGCTAATGAATAGCAATACCCGAAAAATATAACAAGAAAGCTAAAAGCTAAATACTAATAAGAAGGAAACATACATGTTAATGGAAGCTTTCTTTCGTTTAGCACTAGGCACCCCAGCATCACCTTTGGGAAGGGGCCGTTTGGATTTATTGGGAAGAGGCTCGCTTTCTCCCTCTTGTGGTACGATAATTTCGTCGACAGAACGATTTACAGCGTTTTCAGTAAAACTAGGCTGTGCGTCCGTGAACAACTGTAAAAACTCCGGATTTATTGGCTCTAACTCGTCTCCAAAAGTATTCAACTGAAGAGCGAAACATTCAAGTTAGACAAAACATTGTTAATTATTAACATTAATTAAGTAATATCCTAAATAGCAAAAGAGAGGTATAGACTATGCTTAACTGGGGAAATAACACGAACATATTGAACAGCATTCTATAGGTGTAGTTAGTTATTTCCATCATTATTTTTTATAATTATTATTAAAAAAGTGATAATAAAATATTTACTTTGATGTATAGCGAGAACCGTCACTCACGGTTAATAATACTATTCTGTTTATACTATAAATCACCTTATTGTTTATTAGAGCGATTGTTGTAAATTTTAACATTTACCAACTCTTGATTTTTATGTCCAAATTGGATAACCGAAGTTCAATTTGACACAAATCTATTTTACATTTGCTTAATACAACAACATCCACATTTTATTGAGAAAACCTGGACATTTACTGGAGAGTATTGTGGCTTTCTGTAGACATACTATCTTTATTATTAGTATCTTTAGGACAATAAACATATCACAAGGTTTCTCGCAGAAGTTCAATTGTTCTGATCAATTTAAAAATGTCCTTCTTTATTCATCTTATCGACTCACGCAGGTTCTATTCATGTGCACTCAAATTAGCATCTATCGGATCTGGTTACACCGAATTCCTGGAAATAACAGGACTATTTATGAATAACAGAATCACTTGTAGTATAAAGGTAATTAAAACTGGATATACCTGATTCACATATAATAAGAAATATCGGCTGTGTCAAAAACTCGAATGAAATCATATTTTAACCATCGCTAATATAGAATTATATTTACCTACAAAAATAATCCAAATTATTATTTCTTATCGACAATAAAACAGTCGAATGTCAGTATCACGTCTCTGATTATCTTATCTTGGATTGTTTTTCTGGCATACTCAACAAATCTTAATTCTATAAAACAACAAAGAGAGAATTTATACACATATGCTATGGCCCGGTTGTGCTAATATCACAACTTCTTCACTGTGAGGTCAGTTAACTGAAGCATAATCAATAATGTAAAATTTCTTCATAAATCAACACAATTCTAGTCTACAACTTTATAGGTTTAAAGTAACCAATTACAAGCGAGTGAAGTACAACCTTCAATAAAAGAGATATTTTTTATTTAATGACTTGGTGTTTCTCACATTCAGTATTGATCTGATATAAGCTTATTTGACTGAAATAATATCGCCAGCAAATTGCACAGTTTATCAAAATATTTATATTCAAGTGGCAATTTTAAAAGACAGATTTTATAATTACTTCAAAATTTATTAAACACCATCAATTTAATAAGTTATATATAAACATTATTATTTTTTACCAGAACAAGATATGTGTACACAAGGCACAAACTCTTCTTTATATGAATCGTTGACATGTGTCTGTGCTTCAACACCATTTTGATCAAATTAAATGCCTTTAATAGACCTTCGTTATTGTAAAATAATTTATTTATACAAAGTATTGTCACCACTATACTCTATAATAATACCTACATATTACTACAATTGTTAGTGTGTGCTTCGCTGTAATCGAAAGCACAGTTTTAATTACAATATAAAAATATGCACACGCCGCAGCCGATGAAAATATTTGAGTAAAGTCGAATTTATTTTAAAACAATTCTATTTACAATTTTTTTTTATAATCCACTCACGTGTTCGTTTGGTCGAACCGATATTTCATCGATAAGGGTTATATCTTCTTCCCGAGCTCGACTGGTACTAGGAGAAGTTTGCGATTCATTCATATTCTAGAATGTTAAATGGATATAGTTTGTAAGTATTTCCAAAAATAACAGAAATTATAGATATTATTGAAAGCGTATAAAGTGTACTTGGAGTAAAATGCAATTAGTAATAATATTTACAATGAATGCCATACATTACAATATGTTTTAGACACAAATTCTAGATAACTTCTAAACTAAAATTTATAAGAATTTAAGCAAAAATTTATTTAGTAATAATTAATTAAGAATGTAAACTATTAATGCTCTTTTGAAATTGAAATACAAAACATGGACAATTTTGGGATATTAAAGTTTCAGGAAGCAGTTCTACAATATTAGGAAGTGATAATAAACTAACTGATCAAAAACACATCTTTCGATATTTCGAAGGGATTTACCGGGATTAGCAAATCATTTACTCTTGTATGAAACTTGTATGTATTACATTTTAAAGGAGAAGTAACCCCAAAAATATATTCTACTTCTTATCAAGAAATTTACCGTTTAACTATATTAGTGTGAGCTTAAATTTAGACAGATAGCAAACTTACCACGTTAAAAATATTCGAGGAATCATTGATGTTTGGTATAGTAAACATTCCAAAGTCCTCTATAACACCAGGGAGGAGACCAATAGCTTGCTCCGTGGGTTCACAAAGTAAACCAGTTGCACCAGATTGAGCATTGGCGCCTCTAAAAAAGTACAGAAATAGAGAGAATAGCAATATAAAACAAAATATAATCTTTTGGACAGCAGTACACCATGTATTGGTTTCCTTAGTCAAATTTGAATGGGTAGGACATTTTTTAGATTATTAAAATAATTAAAAATTCAATGAGCGTACGAGCATTAATATTTGAATTTGAGTAATTTATATTCGACAATGGTAATTCAATTTAGTCAAATGTTGTTGCTAATATTTACTGTTATGAGTACGACTATAGCTGCTTTTTTCGAATTTTTAAATAGTGTTATATAATCACTCCACTCTAAAAACAAACCATTATTGGTAATTACATATAAAGGTATAGTATGTGTTTTTTCTAAAGTTTATTAAACAAATAATTCTAGTATTACATTGAGTTATACTGGAGCTGGGTTAATTATTAAAAATTATTACGATCAGTAGCATTTAGATAAAAATCGATTTAGCGATAGGTATTATATTATAAAAGTATTAAGTATAATTAACATTGTGTGTAAAGAAAATGATAAGAGTTCATTTAATATATACTATTTTACATTATAGTTTAATAAATTCGAATGTAACTTATAATTTCTGAAATCAATGAAAAGAATTAATCGTTATATATATATTCAATCTGCAAGAAAAATGTTTAATCTCTTAACGGACAATATAGAATACAAGTGATCACATCAAATTTAATTTGTTAAATTAACTCCCGTATAACTTGATGCTGGAAACGTGTTCACTACTATTTTCAAATTAATCACAATTATCCTTACTTAATGGTAATGTATAACGTATATACATAGACATTTGTTTTACTTTATTTAAATATTATATGTATATTGATTAATTTCTACACTTACACACTATTAAAAGTTCAAAAATTATTACCCAGTAGTAGTATGCATATAGCAGAATTTGTGATACAAATGATTGACTCAACTGAATTATCGTTGAATTAAAAAAAATTATAAATGAATATTTGTAACAGTCTAATATTACGTTTGTGTACTTGAATTACCGACGTCGAATTTTAATTTCGAACTCATTTATTTAAATTTTCAGATTTGCCTGCGCAATCATTGAAATTTGACTTTAAAAGATACATTTTCGATTTAAGGATTATTTTCCATCGTAAATCTATTAAAAATTGTTTAATAAATTGTTTTACACTCGTTCATGTGACAGAATTCACTCAGATTGATGTGTGCAAATTTAAAACAAAATTACCATCGTGTAAAAAGTCTGCCTAAAATCTAAAGCACCCTTCTCCTATAGTGAAAAATAAAGACGTCAATATAAAAGTTTTTTAAAATAGTTATGTAAAAAGTGGAGCGTACTATAATAATAACAACAGTAAGATGAACAGAATAAAACACACAGAATTCAGAACAAAATCAGAAAAATAAAGTAAGAACAAACGAATAAATCAGCTAAATTGATTGATACAACTGAAGACAGTAAATCGGTTATTTTTGGAGAATAAATAATAAAATTAATAAATTTGAGTAAAAAAGCATTTTATCAGGAACAACATTATGCAGTCATATATACGATGTATAATTCATTTTCTATAATTAATAGTATAGAAAATCATGTTTAGGTTTATTAGAATAAAAAAACGATTTTCAAAACATACATAGTATCAAAGCTAAATGTCTTGATGTTATACATATTAGGATCAATCAAACGGCTAAACTTTATAACTTGAATGTTGTTATAAGCGTTTTACCCTTGTATTTGACTCGGTAAATCCACCGCTTGTGGGCGAAAAGAAGTCAGGGATTTTGTATACAACTCCTTGAGATCTTCTGTTTGTGCACAAGTATATTTTGTTAAAGATAAAATACAATTATATTTAAACAACAAGAAAGAGAACTTCATAAGAATATTTGTTGTGATTTAACAATATAAAATAAATTTGTGATTAATAAAGTGGTACAATTAATACCCAGGAATATGTTTATGATTTTTCTTGACGACATCGAATCAGAAGATAGCATTTACACAGAATAAAACTAACTACAATGACCAAAAAACGACTTATTTAAAATTAATTCATTAGTTATTTTAACGTTACTAATTTATTTTAATTGTATTTCTTGAAGAGATAGGAAATTTGTTTAGGAAATAAATATTTTCTTTTTTTCCTAAAAGAATATTCTAATGTTTTTTCTGATGCATTTTTATATATAACTTTTTTGTTTTATTTATAATTTCGTTTGAAACAACAAATTTATTTTAAAATTATAATATAATTCCTTTTTTAAAATAAAACTATCTTTTAACTAAATGAATAAATAGGAATCGGGTTTGAGATATCGTTGGATATTTTGATTCGGGACCCCTTGACAATATCCCTTTAAGAAAATGATTGGTAGCATTGTAATTTAAATATTAAGCTGTAGCAATGCTTAAGTATTGTCAAAGCAAAATACTATTTTCTTTAATAATACAGCCAATTTATAAAAACAATCAACGAAAAAATGGTGTCTAAGGCATTCTAACCCTCCACCCCCTCCAAAAAAATCGAAATATATCGAATTTATAGGAATTGAAGTCTAAATTGCATCGATGAAGTTTTTTATACAATAACCCATCAAACAAAAATAGAATATTATTATATATATAATAATATTCTATTTATATTTAAAAATAATAATTATATGAATTACAATTATTAAGTATAGACATTCCATGTCCAATACATCATTTTTTTCTAAATAGAAAGTAATTGCTGATATTTTATATTATTTATTACATTTTGATCAAAACAGATAACATGTTGAATTGTCATTCCCATTTGAATATCGTTTTGGTGTGCTTTACTTACATCATATATATATTGCTGATCAATAAACATTACACTACAGTACATTACACCCAGTGACTAAAAGTGTGTGAAACAAAACAAATTAGGAGGAGCTTTGATTCAATATCCTATTTCATTTGCCTATTCATTACGGCTAAAATGTTTATTCATTTTTTAAATATTCATAAATATTATATAATAGTTACATAAAACGTTGCAAAAAAAGCTTTATATAGATTTGCACAAAATATTTCACAATCAAATGTATTACACCATTTGGTAATAGTTGAGGATCATAATATCCAGAACCACACAATAGTATAACATATTTTGATTTTATTAATTTGCTGCTTGATAATCCAGATACAATGTTAAATGACTACCAAGGGATATATGTCAGTGATACGCTATTGCGGGCCCAAACTTATAAACCATAAAAATGACAAATGAAAGCGTTGATATTTAAATAACTTCCTCGTGAAGTGCAGATATTTTCCTTACACTCGCTCAAATAATCGAGTATATCGAGATACTAGATTTTAAGTACCCTGAATCAAGAATATTATAATGAACACACTGACTTACGTAACATATAAATCGTTTTCTTCTTGTAAATAACACATATGCCATATGTAAGTTGAGCCGATAGATAGAGCGAAAATCGCTTTCCTGTGTCTCCCAAAAAACACTGCATCATTTCGTCACTGCAGTGTGAAGATATTATGAATAAAGATGCGTACATTATCTATGTTTGAGTGTCTTTAACTTACCAAGTGGATTGAATATTGACACCACAAACATCCCGCTTAGTTAAACACCTATCTCCACGTGTTGCAGCCACCCTAACCAAATATTAAAACATAAGCAAGAATTTAAAATATTTTTTGACATATACTAACGCTTAAGACTGGATAAATTAATAAAAATCACTGAAGTTCATTCTCCACTATTATTTAGTTACAGAAGTGTATACAGGCAATATATTAATGGTGGATCCATAAGAAATATTTTAAAGTGGATAAATAATACACTTTTGAGTTTTAATAGAATTTAAAACTATATATATAATTTAGATATTTAAAAAAAAAAAACTTTCTTGATTTAAACCTACGGCATTCATATATACTAATCAAACGCTTAGGTACTAACTAGGTGTATTTAAGATATTATGTTAAAATCAATTGAGTCATACTTTATTTTGGCTGTGTATTTTTGCCTTTGAATCCAGTATTGTGCATATATTTGATTATATTATCCAATATTCATACAGTGCAAATATTGTAATAACATTTCATTATCTGGTATAATTTTACATTTATTTGACTAAACTATATAATTATAGCATTCGATCTTATTATACAAAAAGAAAAAAACACAGTCAAAAAACAAGCGCAAAGACAAAATATAGCAGGTACGTAAATCAGCTATTGATGAATTGGATATAAAAGCGCCAAAATGGTGTTATAATTCTAGATTATTTAAAAACATGAATAATAATTATGTACAATTTAATCAAAATTCAAATAAATTCTAGGATATGGTATTAAATATATAATTTTTACAAGATTAATTAGTTTTGTATAGATAATTAACATATGACAGTAGTAGAGATATTAATAATACTAACAACCACCTAGGTTATCTATAAGACAATAGATAATCTAGGTGGCCGTTAGTATGAATAGCATATTCATAAATATTAGATTTCTTAGTATCTTTTTTAAAAATATATATTTAATATACATATATTGAACATAAATTTATACGTTTACTTTAAAATTAAAAAAATGGATCATTAATGTATTTACTACATTACTTTTAACATTTAGGTAGCCTGCGTTTGTTAATATTTTTGTGATGCTGTTATTTTGTTTTGACATGAAATATATTCTCGCAGTGACTATATTTCTAATCTCAAAATAAGATATGTTACACAATGTTGTATGTTATTGCAATATTATTGCACTGGCTGCCGATCAAATATAGAATAACATTTAAAATACTCTTACTAGCTTATCAGTGCACCCACAAATATGGTCCAACTTATCTCCAAGGCCTACTATTACACTTGCCGTCGCAATCACTTCACTCAACATACCATATAAAACTGACTATTCCAATGGTGTACAATCGTTACGGTGAACGTTCATTCTCCAAGGTCGCCCCTACACTGTGGAATAACTTACTAGTGAATGTAACATCTACAACAAATCTATCTCAGTTCAAATCAAAACTTAAAACACATCTATTTTCCATAGCTTCTAAACTGCCTCATCCAACCTTTTCTAATATGTACATATGTATATTTTGTATTATTTCTCATACTGGTTGCGCTTAGAGATGGTACCACCATTTAAGCGCGTTATAAATAAAGTTTAATATTATTATTATTAATTTCAATAAATGCAAATGTACTATTTGCTCATGAATCGAATAACATTATGGATTTCAAAATTGGATTAGCCATTATGGATTACAAAAACTATACGATATGTCACGAATGTTAAATAGCAACATTTGTGTAGACGTCTGGACATTTCAATAAGTATAAAAATGAGTGCCTAATTGTGACTTTCCAATTAATATTTTGAGTATTAATTCTACAAAAGTGTTTCTTTATATAGTTTTTTTTTGCACTAATTTTTCGTTACGAAAGACTACGCTACGACATTTATTGAAAACTGATTCTTCGCAAGAAGTCAATTTCACAAGGAAATGCATTCTCCAATAATAATACGTCAATATCAATCATGTTGTTTAACAGTAAGAAAAAACCGCTGAAATTGATTCTTAGACAGAAACATTAAAAAATTCAATTAAAACATATTGTGCTCCCAAGTACTTAACGATTACGTTAATTTCAAAATTTGAGCATATTAATAATCTCACCTATTAGCTATCAAATATAGGCATAACTCATAGGACATGTATTTCTGGTACAAAATACGTTTTAAAGTAACAAAAATATTGATTAAATTAATATTCATATTAGGGATATTATGTTTACTATAACATAATTTC
This sequence comes from Invenusta paracnida, assembly GCA_036023295.1. Classification (NCBI taxonomy): domain Eukaryota; kingdom Metazoa; phylum Platyhelminthes; order Proseriata; family Coelogynoporidae; genus Invenusta; species Invenusta paracnida. Next base: position 4,915 of record JAYRBW010144321.1, on the reverse strand, counting down.
AATGAATTATAAAATAGTTATAAAGATTTGTTAAAAAGTGATAAAAAGTGATAATAGGTTTACAGAATAGCGTCGAGATTATAAGTAATATTGAAATGATTATATTTATATTTATTTATCATATATTATTGGAATAAAAACTGTAATTGATTAATTCAGTGCGATTTAAGGAAGTTTTATAAAACAAATAACAATGTTTACTGAATATTACATGTTTCCATAATCGGAATACCAAAAGACAATCATGAACGCCTCTATCTTTTTGAGTTATGCCTACTTACGTCTATTTAGATATGGTTACCTACGCTTTGACTTGGATAAATTGCAAGCAATCGAAAAATACAAATAAATGTTGTTAATAGTGTAATAATAATTTTGAAACATATTTAAATAATTTATCACTGAAATGAAATATTTTAACTCCTACATTGTACGAAAAGAAATATATTCCGACAATTGAATTATCAATAAACTTACCAAATAACAGAAAACCTTCCTTTCTTTAAACATAACAGTTCGTGGGAATAAAACATGCTTTAATAAAAACCTGAAAATGAAAGGTAAAAAAATAGAGCAAAAATTAGGAATATATTATGCTTGTTAAAATCAAGAAAATCATATATATATATATTCCCTAATTTATTTCAATTCAGCAAAATCATATTTCTAATAGGTATAATGAGTTATTCATATAATAACATGTTCGAAGGTATAGGTACTATGTAAACCAATCTAGTAATTTATAAAACATTTATTTTGTACTTATAAATTAAATTTGATAAAAATGAAACTTTGTTAGAATCTAAATTACTTGTTTACATTGTAACAATAGTTTGTAAATAATAGATTTATAAAACATACGAAAATAATCAATTAAGAGTTATACACACAAATATGATATGATAAATATGGATACATGCAATTCTTTCAATAGTCAAAATGAAAATTGTAATGATGCAGTAAAACTGATATAGGTAATATGTTTGATAAAAGTATTTCAATAAAATAATAATAATATATTGAAAATAACTTATAATAAAAATGTTTTTAGATTTGTGGAACCTATATATCAGGGGCGGATCCAGCTTTTCTACTACGCTGGGGTTGGATTAGAAAGAATCCAACATCAAAAGGGCAACATGGCTACGCGTTCAGCATAACATCTAAATCGGCATTTAGAGGTTTTTACATTTTTTGTAATCTTCCAGGGGGTGGGTTGCAACCCCTGGGGGAGGGGACACAACAATTTATCAGTTTGTTATTATTATAATTTATTATTTAGCAACAGTTTATCCGAAAAGGGATATACCCAGTGTAAACGTTTTACTTTAAAAACTCATGTATTTAGTAATGCATAATTTATACTTAAATGCCTCTTGGATATCTTAAGAGCTTAAGTGCCCCTTACTTAAAAGTTTGGTATGTTCATGTATTGTATATAGTAGGTATAATCAGAGGATAGATATATAGATAAAGGGCACTCATTAAACAATACTTCTTTTGATTAACCTTTATCCACACTTGGGTTAAAGGGTTAAAGGCCTATGCTCTTTACCTACCCTTTTTTTGATTTACAAATAATCAAATGGAGCAATGTAAGCTTCCAACTTTCCTTTCTACAACTTTTAGCAACATATTCATTATTGTTACCTAAAAAAGTGGTCCCATGCACATTCTAAAAATGCACACCTTTTATAAAAAATGACTAAAACATGCATACTTATGATCTCTCTCAAAATTGATGGAATTTTGATTTGGGTACTGATTAATCTCCCAAAAGAATAATTACAGGCATGAGAACAGTCTAGCGTGTTTACGGAGGAAGCATTTTTGTAAGGGCCCCAACCTCCAGGGTGTTTATGGCAAGGAAAGTAGCCAAGCCTCTAAATTGGCGCCTGTGCCGAAATTTTTAGCTTTTCAAAAGCTAGACATTTAAAATAATTTAATCATAAATGTTAATATAAAAAAATATATATAGAGATAGACTTAAAGATAAACTCTTATTAATAAAAATAGACTAGGGCCCTTCAGTTAGAATAAAGAATAGGGCCCTCCCTAAAATAAATTTCATTATGGGCCCTTTGATACAAATAAAGATAGACTATAAGGGCCCCGAGGATTTCCTCCAAACGGAGAACAATTAGCATGCTTGTAATTAATGAAATATAATAAAAACATTATTTATTGCAGAAAACATGAAAACTATAACGGACTCAATCCCCGAATATGCAGAAATCTCAGTAAAGATAGATAGGGTTAATAGAAATAAAGTGAAATATCAGGGATAGTTATGTAATGTTGTCTTGATGCATGCAAACAAAATTAAAATATATATTAGAGACATGTGGTCAAGTAAGTCTATGCTAATAAGGTAACTAAACTAGTATTTCACATTGTATAGAAAGTGTTTTCTTGAAATTTATGTTGCTTCTCAAAGTCAAATATGTTTTATTTTAAAGTTTATCAATAAATGTAAGTTATAAATATATATTTTTAATTTGTATTATTTTTTAATAGTTTTATGAACATTTATATAGGATTACTGTGATAAATATGAAGCTGGAAACTATCATATTTAATATTATTATTTTTAAAATTGAAATAACATGCATATACTTCCATTAAGATGTTTATAAGAATATTTTATACTTATCTAACTTTTTAGAGCCACAATTGTATTATTTTATGAATACTGTAAAATGAATTTTTTGAATTATAGATATTGGGACTATGTGATATATAACAATTATTGCATTAATACACTTTTTCAGATATGAAACAATATATATTCCATTTAATATATATTTATATCTAGTAGAATGCAGTAAGTCTTTTCATTTGTTTTAATGATTTTATAGATTATTTAATACATATTTTATAAAAAATAAACTTTATAGGTAAATAGTAAATACAGACTAGTATAAATAAATATACATATATACAATCTTATCATAATTTTTAAACAATTTGAAGTTGTATTGAAGCAAGAATTGCATTTGAATGTGTTATTAAAAAAAAGTAATGAAAGCCATCACAGATTATTAAAATTAGTTGTAATGATGATATAAAATGTAATATATTATTATTATACTATGGCATGCTGTTGCTGATGTGCTTAGAATCAGTCTGAAATATTTATAATTTTTCAATTTATCAATAAAAAATATATTCATATGAATGTTTTTAAGTATTTTCAGGGTGTCCATGTTTTTGTCACCAAAAAAATCGAGTATATTTATTTAAAAAATTTGCACCATAATAAAATGTACAAAACACAAATTTTAGTTATTATCAGACCCATTTACTCAAAAAAATAGAAAATAATTATTGCACTATATATATAACAATTTTTTTTTTGACTGTACAAATCACTATACTGACAAAATAACCCAATTTAAAAAAATATATTTATTAAAAAATCTACCCTGACATTTTGACAAAAACACTTGTATAGCCTGACATTTCCCCACTTGTGAAATACCCTGACATGCTATGAACCCTGGGCCATAATGACAATGGTATATTACAGATGTTTCCTGTGGCTGAATTTATAATATTTCTATATTAAAAGTAGAACTATCTTGAGTCTCCTTAAGACAAGTTATACTTATACTAATATCAAAAGTTGAAAAAAATGTATTAGTTCAAAAGATGATTTTTTTTATTATTAAAGCAATAGCAACAGAATTAAAGTGATAGCAAATTATATATGTTATTATAATTTAAATTGGTAGCACCAGGTTGTTCTATGCATCAGTTGGTGTCTGGCCATTTGTCAGGTGACTGAGCTGCTGGCCTCTGTCGGTGCCACACATTTACTTTACAGGCAACTTGGTAGACATCCATATCAACTCAATAACCTGAGTATGTGCACTAGTGTTAGATCAATAATATGTACTGTGTGATTGACCTGATGCCTATGGTACAGAAAGAAATGGCAACCCAGCCATTCATATATATGATTATGGATCATGGTGCCAGTATGTGGGCTTGCTGCTTGTATGAGTAGCACTAGCATATTGACATAAAACAATCATTCATCAAGTACAGTCATCTACAGCCCACAATGTGTGGTCATATGATATGCACCAAAGACCCATTGTTTGACTTTGAGCACCTGTCATCCTTGGTTTGATGATATTAATCTTGCATTTGGCTACCATTACCAAACTATAGCTACTAGTTGCATCACCATCTTGCTGGGGCTGCCATGGTTGACTGTTGCCTAGTTGTAGCAACCACCAGGTATAGATGTTATGGCGGAATTGCATCCTGTCCACAATGGTTGGCTCAGGAATGCTGGTTATTGACTTTCCACATGTGTAAAATTTGATTCACTCACTCTCAGTCATGTTTTTTATGTACATTTTGGTCCAGGACTTCAACAACTTTTTAGCCTCATGTTAAAAAAATAAGAGATTTTACCACTGTAAGATTGCTTTATTTTTTCACTGCAAAATATAAATGCTTTCCTGGTAAAACGATTAAGTTTGCAGCAATACATATTAAATAATGATATTTTAATTAAAATAAGGGAAATATACTCACATTAAGCCAAGGTAATCTCAAAGATGCATAAACTTTTTCAAAAATTTCAAAGCATGTAAACTATTATTTAAACGTAAAACTAAGTAAAGGTAGCTTTTTTTGGCGGAAATGCACAAACTTCCCACATTCATTTATATGTATATTTGTTACCATGTTGTGTTTTAATAAATAAATAAGTCAATATAATTTCAACTCTTTTAGTTTTAAAAATAAATGCTTTATAAAGGGATCTGTGAGAATTTTGATGTAAGCAAATGCATGGAAAAGGTCATCGTTATTACTCGAAAATTTCGAGTAATAAATTTTCTTACTATTACTCGAGAATCATTCTAGAGTAATAATTTTTTTACTATTACTATTTTTTTGG
>JAYRBW010144310.1:0-14831 GCA_036023295.1 Invenusta paracnida | reverse complement strand
TTTGTCATTAATCGAACCCGTTGCAAATAACTTTTCGGCCCATGTTTTGATTATACGACCATCTGGTGCATCTTCATGAAATCGTTCTAGTGAAGAGATGATGGAACTTAGTTTGACAAGTGTTACGCCACTGCCTATTTTCAGTACAATTAAATTGGTAAATAACATTAGATTTTAAAGCGAAATGAGCACGATATTTAAGAAAAGCACCGAGGTATTTTAAATATACATTATGTAATATTAGATTTAAAAGAAATTTAGAATAATGAATAAGCATTTTAATTTATAAAGAACAGAAAGACGAACAAAAAAGAAAGGACTTCCACTCTAAAATCATCAAACCGGTTACAAATCGAAAGAGGAAGCTTTTTATTTAAGAGAGAGTTAACATATACATGCATATTCATACTACAGCACGACTTTGAAAATACGTCAAACAACTAAAAATTCCAATGAAATACTTATCATATAAAAAGTACAAAAAATCGTAATTTTCAATATTATCCATAGTAAATATTTTACAAATACATCAAGGAATCTAAAATTCGTGGAACAATTAATAATACTAATATAGCATTGTATTTATCACAGAACAAGGATACTATTTAACTTTATAAATATATATAGTTCCCAATGTGCAAAAAATAAAGATTTATTCTACGTAAAAAAGTTATAGTTTTTATTTAAGTAAGTAGACAAAGTTAAACTAAAAAGCAGAAATTAAAATCTATCCACGGAATGATAGCAATTGGCCTTAATTTATAACCAAGAAATTAACACTTTTATAAGCTAATTACGATATTACGTTCTTTTAAATATACAAATCTTTACTTAAACGTGACGGTAAATTGTTTTAAGTTTTATTTATATAAATAATAAATTAATCAATTTAAAATTACGCAATAATTAAAAATATAAAAATTATACAAATATTCTAATTATTCAAAATGGAAAGTATGTTTATTTAGATGATTTACAAAGAAAACTAAGAAATTTATATACGTAGAAATCTTTAAGCTGATGTGGTATAAAAGAAACACATTTTTATTTCAGATATAGTAATATCGATTTGAAACTATACAATATAATAACACAAAGTTACCGATGGAGTATGTACAATTAATATAATGTAATTAGGAAAATATTCAATACAAACACTATATATACTACCATATATACATCTACAAACATATTTTATAAGACAATAATAGGATATTTCAAAAATAAATTTTATATTTACATATTGTTAATATTACAAAAAACAATAGAATAGCAAGTGATATATGTTGAAACATGTAAATATGTAGAAACATTGTATCATGATCTTAAATTTATGACTAATAATCAAAAGTATTAGTAATGAAAAACGAACGAGATAACTTCGTATAGTAACATAAAATATTACAAAAAACCAAATTATTATGGGAAATCTGACAATTGTCTAAATGCGACTATATACAACGATGCCTTAAATCTTGGCTTTCATTCATGTAAACTACACTGGTATTACATTTTACTAGTATGGTGTCGTTCTTGTTTTCGTAAAGTTCTGCTTTCAACATCTTGGATTTTAGGCTGTAGAAATCGGGATGTAAGTAATGGCAAGAAATTATCATCTCCATTAGAATTGACAGTGGTCAGAGATGAACAGAACAGCATGTCATCAAATCCAGCATTAAACCTCGAAAATTGACCAGAATTTGTTGAAGACGCACAAACCTAATGATTAAAAATAATAGTGACAAAAAGAACTAGATAGTGCAATGTTATTTAGGCAATCATATCGATATATAAAAAAAAGATTATTTCAAATAATAATATGTAATCTTAATTCACGAGATGTATGTATGTGGCATTCTACGTGCACTTATGTACAAAATTGCATGTATGATAAAGTATAATCTTATATTCTAAAGAATTTACTGACGTAGATATACATATATATAAATAAATCCAATAAGTGATCCCATAACATAAAACGTAGGTTAGACCATATTTGGCCACAAGCGATCTAACGCATCAAGCCACGTACGTAGAGATCAAGGTGCGTACATAGAGATCAGACCATATTATTCGCATGATAGTATTGTATACGTGGAAACACGATCAAGATACATATTTAAAAGAAACCGAAGTGGTACGTGCGTGGACAACCCCACATCTATCCTTACTGTCACAACCCAAAAAACACTCTCAACATCCCCATCTTTTATATATAATATCCCTAATAAAGAGTTATCCTGACGCAAAAGCTTAACTTTTCCTTTTTTTACAATGTCTCTACGACTATAAGAATAATCCAGTTCTCTACTAATAGAGACTAAAGGTAACAACAACCTTTACTGCCACAGAGCAGCAATTCCTGTTGTTACAATGGTGTCGCGAGCAATCGGACGGTTCGATTGCTCGCGACGATTGGTCCGATTCGGACCACTCAACTAGTTCTACTGTTACAGGAACAGAAATCTTAACTGCTACAGTCACAAATCTCTACTGTTACAAGTAAATCTCCACTGTTGCAAGTAACGTCGATAACAATACGAACGATTCAACGAGTCTCCACAGAGCAGTTATTCCTGTTGTTACACATATTTTTTTATATGTTAATTAAAATTGATATATAATTATTAACAAGTTTGTAGTTTTAAAACATATGAAAGGAAACAGTTATTAGCTCAGTTACATAGCTTTCATTTTTGCATAATATCTTTCAAGGTGATGATATATTAATTATTATTATAGGTAAAGATGATTTTAATAGAAAAGTAATTTTGAACAACACAACTGCATAAAGTGATATTTTTAGTTTTTAATTCAGGATTTTAATAAAAGGTTTTTCTACGATTTGAAATACTCACTTTCAAGGGCTTTCAGTTGAAGATTTTAGGCACGTAACATAATAACAGTAGATTATAGTCCACTCAATATATAGGTAAAGTAAGCGTACCGGTAAGTGAAAATATTAAAAAAGCAATGACATTTTGTTAAAAAAACTTGTAAAAGAATTGGGAATACTTAATTTGAAATATCGCAATTAATATCAGATTAAATAGTTTTTATATCAAAATTTAACAAACAAATAAGATTTTTAAAAACAATTTCCTTTAAAAAATACATGTCCTTTTCATGTGATGCGCGAACATCAACTAAAACATTAATAATTAAATAAAGCAGTAGTAGGTAAGAAACTATTATTGGGTTATATTGGTAGCTGAGTGATAGCTATACATCATATTTAATTTTAAGAATGGTTTGAATTCTTAAGAAACCATGTTAGATTTATCAAAATACATCGTACGCTGTGACGAACGAACATAACTAATTAACTATCTTAATATATGTTATCAAACAGATGTTTTAATAGATATTTCGACTATTAATATGGGCGCAAATAAAAAGCAACTGGGTTATATTTTTTCTAAAATAGGCGTAATTACACTTGAGCCCTTTAAAAAAATGCTAATTTTAGAAAATGATCTATCTGTATCTCAGTAACTAAAAGTTTAATAATAGACAATAAAATATAATGTTAGAGAACACTAAAAGTGGTATTAAGTTAGTTATGCCCTTTTTGTCACTTACACCTTCTGGAAAATTAGCGATGTTATAGTATGAGAATATATATAATATATATCTTAAAACAATATGAGGAAATCTAATTTTTATTTTCTAGGAAATAGAGTACGAAATTATGTATATCAAAACACGAAATTTAATGTAATTAAATTATAAAAAATGTTATGCTTAAAATTTACAACATATCAAAGGGCTTATATTCTTGAATTTTCCATATGTTTAGTGTTATTCCACGTTTTTCCAGGCCACGTAATATACTCATATAGGTAATAGGAACTTCATACATGCTGAATAAAAAAGACAAACTTATATATTTACAAAAGAATTCATTTGTAAAATAAGAATTTAAAATTATGAAAAACTTTATTTTCTCTCATTCTAAATCAGGTCATAAATAAATGAAACATAAATGTTTTAATATTTTTAATCTATTGTAAGACAAATACATTTAAATTAAATATTTACGTGAATACGGCTGCTATCGACATTTCTAAACTATCAGGCTATTTCTGATATTTATGTACTTTAACAAAAGATGAATGTTTATTATATTAGAAAATAAACGTACAATAACTATTATATGATTAAAACTGAATACAAATCGTTAAGTAAAGATTTTTTGAAATTATTCTTCGAAAAATCAATAAACTTAAGTTGTCATAAATATGTGATAAAATTACAAAAACTTACTTCCTTATGTTTAGCTGCGTAATGTATTGTTCACGAGATTTCCAGAACAAGTATAAAAATGATCATTAAATATGTAACTGTTCCCATTGTTTACTATGTAAATACGACTAGACAATCTATTAAAAAATCAACGCTAGAAATTTGTGCTTTACAACCTTGAATTAACAAATTACTTATAATATATCAAAAGTTAACATGTATGCACAAACGTCTTATCAAGTAATGTTATACCTAGTCATTTAAGATGCCCAGTACGACTACTAGAGTTATAAAACCTTTCTAGATATTAAACTACAAAATACTTGCTATTCGCCTGTTAAGGAGTAGAGATGACTAGGCGGCTGTGTACATTTTCTTATATTATTTCTGTAATAAAATGAGCAACACAGATTACACGAGAACTTTTCTTCAAAAGTAAATAATAATTAGAAAGTGATAAGATGAGAAGTTATTGTTATTTCATTATCAAGATTTGTTTAGTCTAATTGTCTAGTATAAGTATAACTTCCCTGATCGTACTTTAGTAATATGTACTTATATTTGCGCATACCACTGTTATAAAGCATAATAAATACAATATAAGTCTTTCTATTAAAAAAATAGCCGAATAGATGAATTGAAATTTATACTGAGATACTTTTAGAAAAATTCTGCGATGAACAAATTTGGTAATATTTAGATATTTTTTTATACATATCTAACATTTGAAAAGCGGATAATATTATTCAGTGAATTATATAAATTATTATCTTAGAGAATATCAAATTTTAAAATTAAAACACCATTAAAAGGTCCATTTGTTCCAAATTTAAAAGTTCTAAACAATAAAAAGAAACAAAATTTTATCCGTGAAGTAATTTAAGAATTAAATTGTTGAACAATTTATATTTTAATAAATATTTATGTTGGTTATATTTTAACGTTAAGTAGATATGTATTTCGTTAAATGTTAATTATATATATTTTTTAATTCGGCTACAAGAAAAGTAAGTAATATTTGTAATTTTAAAAGTTTGTTCATTAAGTTCAATTTAATCAATTCAAATTCAATTCAAATATGTATGTTAAAATGTTCTATTTGATGAAATATAATTTTATCATTTAAATAGTCAATAAATTAAGAACCCGAAATCAATTTATAAAAAGATTTCCTAAATATTGGTACATGTGAGTAATAATAAAGAAATGACTAGCAATTTTATGAAGTACGAGTTTTCCAAATTGAATATTTTCAAATTAGCTTTAAATAAAACATCAGTATAATATGTTGGATTTTCTACTAGCTTTCATATTTTGTTATGAGGTGAACTTTGGGTTATTTTTAGGAAAATATTCTCAAAACACAAGTAAAAATGTTTTTAAATCCTATGACGGATAAAAGTATACAATTGTTGTTATACAATAATTATATGACTGTATTAGTTTTTACTATCTTACCATATTTTTAACCCAATAAATTAGATCTCGGATCTCCCTGTTTCCAGAAGTAGTCAAAATTGCCATTACCATCAAACGAGGAAATGAACGAAAGGGAGTTTCAACAGTCTTGGTGAGGTTGTTCACTGGCAAAAATATGGCTCCCTTAGAATCACAAACAGTACTGATGTATCTGACAACTCGAAGAGACATCCATTGAGTGTCAACAAGAATCAGAGTTCCACTGAGATTCGATGTCAACGACTCGAGATAACGTACAACTTGATTGGTTCCAAAAATGAAGGATTGCCTGTAAGCATAATATAACTTACAGTGAATACGTATATATACGCCACAGAAATAAGCTGGTTTTTAGTGCAAATATTCATAATAAAATAATTGATTTCAAACTGAAAAGTTACAATTAGCAAAATTTTAACGATTTTTTTTATGTTTTAAAGATAAAATGTATTTTTCATTCCACATTGTTTATATTTCAGTATTGCCAGAAAATATGCCCATGCGTTCACTCGTAAAAAATGTATAATTCAAGTTTAATGTTGCATAGATACTTTAATTAAAGATATTACAATATTGGCTACTAAAAAATAGTTGATTGCCCTTTGTTCAGAAAAACTCAATTGATTCATTTATGACTCAAGCCTATAATTACCATAGGTTTCTATACTATGGGTGCCGACTGAGTTGTCTTAACAATAGTCTATCGTTTAATAAATGTCTATAAAACAATCTTAACTTTAGTTTATTGGATATAATTTCGTCGAAATATAAATATTAATCTAAGCAAATATTTTACTTATATAGAAATTGCGCTGAGAAAATCTTGTACCGGTGAATAGAATAAATTTTGACTTATTGGTTACTGATTTAAAATTGGTTATATATGTCATTTATATCAAAAGAAAACATTTTAATTGAATAAAGTCATTAGAACCCAAGAAACTAATTAGTATCTAGACATAGCTCAGAATGTAAGTTAAGCATTGAACCTTATAAAGAATCTTCGGCACTGATTTAGTTATCATTACTAAATTACTAATGTTATATTAATTTTAATAACAATTATAGCTTGGCTTTAGCCTTTCTGTGAGAATATGTATTAGCATGCGATCATTCCACATTTCAATTTTATTAAAAATGTTGAATAATTTATGTCTGAACAACATTGATATATATCGTTACAGTTCTGATTCGATCAATTAAAGAAATTTTCGCCATTAAATTATTGAAATGATTTTTTTAATCAAATTAGAATTGTGTATTATCAACTGATTCATTAGATTGATTGCTGCATTCACACAATATAAAATGTTGAACTACGTTTCTATATTTTCTTTAAAAAAGTTATGAATAATACCAGAATTGCTTATTAGCTTCTAATTCTAAGTAATCCTTTTTCAATTTCTTCAGCAGCATCTTTTTCATTTTGAAGACCTTGCTTTCTTGAATAGTTGGAAAATGCCTATCAAAAACAATAAATAAAAATATGGTATAATATTCAATTTATACTTAATACTTACATCAATATATAATATATATAATATATTGGGTCTTTAATATAATAGGGTCATTTAAAGCAGATATTGTTCTATTATTTTAACTATTCATTTAAATTATTCATTATTGCAAATAATTATATTTTAGGACAAATAAAGTTAAATGGAAAGTAAATGTCCTTGGTCGGTATCTAGCAATAATAGAATCTATCAGCATAGCTACTATAAATAAATTGTTAGAATCATATGTCGTAATTGTAACATATATTATGTCTATAGTTATATGAGCATTTTAACTACTTATCCTTGAATCTAAAAATAATATATAGATTTTATAAAAAATGACTAAAATATATAGGCAGAAGGTGACATACTGTTTAAAGGAGGATTTTACGTCCAAATTATCTATTTCTTTGGAAGATCCATAAGATGAAAATAAGCTGAATAAAAAGAAAAAGCAATTATCGAGAAAGAAATTAATTGACTTTTTGAAACAATTAAATAAACGAAAAGTCAAATATTTAAAAACAATTGTAATGTAAGTAACTAGATATTTTAAATAAAGAGATTAAAAGATATTTGTGATTAAATAAAATACAATATGAGTAAAGAAAACGACAATAATTCTACCTTTCAGGAATACTACTTCGGTAGGGCAGCGAAAGAGAGCTGCCCTAGTTTCCCTTGGCATCAGTAATATATTGAAGTAGTATATCTGAAAGGTGGGAGTATTGTGGTTTCCTTGATTTATATTGTTTTGAACGAATTTGCTTATTACTTCACCAATATTCTACCATGCTTAAATAGTAGTTTCATTTAAAAATGTTCAAAGAAATTATATATATATATATATAATATAATACGAGTATATATTTATTTTCGGTGCATTTTTAGTGTATACAAATGCTTTATATATAAAAATCTAGAATTCGAACATTCAAACATCTAGAATCGGATAACATTATTATACGAGAGAGAAAATTTTCGGGAATATTATAAGATACTATATAACTATATAAGATATTATACTATACTATAGTATAGTATACTAATTTGCGAAAAATATAAGAAACACTTATGCTCACCGACATTTTACCATAATACCATTAAGAACATCAACTAAAGTTTCTTGACCTTATTACTTCTACGGCTCTAAACTATCAAATTTTGGAATCAGTACTAACTCCTTAAAAAATCTGAAAGCTATGTCTGATCAAAATATACAAAAAAACACTAATGATCATAAGGGTTTTGCACATTTTATAAATATATTCCACCATAGATTACATATTTCTGCATTTACTTTAAGCCACTTTTGGAAGCAAATTGCTAATTGTTCTGTTGAAATGGCCAGCACTGTTTGACGAAACTACATTTTCCATTTCCTAACTTTAGAATAATTTTGAAATCAGTCATGAATTTTTCATCAAATTTCAATATCTTAAATGTTATTATTGTTTTTATATTAATTTGCACTGGCAAATCTAACCTGTGGCAATCTACATATATATATACCGTTACATGGAAAACTTATGTTATCATTTTCTAGTATTTCTATTTTTATAATAAATACGTATTAATACTTTTACAAAAGTAAAAATTCGTAAATGAAAGTGCGTATATATATACCATGCTTTAAAAATCGGTTTACACAAAATATTAACTCACCTTCTTAATTTATTCGAGAGATCATGATGAAGCGTAAAATCTAAACTAAGATTACTGCAAATACAATGGGAAAAATGAATTCAAACACACAATAATTAATTTTGTGCATATAAAACATATATAATGCATATAAAACTCACACTTAAATAACTATTCTTTATTTAAGAAAGGCGCAATTATAATTTAATTATAGGTCGAATAAATATACCACATATTGTGTCTCTTTAAAAATATTCACGAATTTGGTGTGCCATTTTGTCATAATGAATATATAAATAATATATGAATAATTTTCTTATTATCCTCTGTATTTTAGGCATGCACTCAAGAAATACAAGACTTTAGTTACTCTAATAAACATAAGATAATTCATGGTATACAGAAATGAATACATTGTATATTTTTACATATAAAAATACATAAAAAGGTTGTCAATGATCAATTGTAAAGAAACCAGACTAATTAACCAAAGCAGAGCAAATTAAACAACTTTGGTAGATGGTGAATTAATTAAATAGAAAGTAATTATAATAACTAATAATAAATAGATGAACTCACAATTTTTGTTCTGAAGGATTTAATAGATACTTGTAACTAGATATACGCTCTTTATTGCACACTTTTGGGGCCTTTTTATTTCGTTTACTGTTCATGTTCGTATACTGTTCCTTCATCGTATCTAAAAAGTGTAAAATAAATATCTTAGGTTACATTTTATTTTTCAGCACCGAATTTTATATAACTAAGACAACAACAGTTATCATTACATATGAGCAAATAAAGTAGGTGAAACAGAACATTCTAAAATATACTATTGTTTAATTAATTCTAATCAGCATATACTAAACAAATAACTTTTAAAGTAAGCATTTAAAAATATATAACTATATAATAACTGTTAATTAACTAAACATCTATACAAACTACAAATTAAAATTAAAATTTTCTTAATTTAGATCAAATATAAACATAACAATTTACAATAAACTAAAAGCGAAATGTTATAATCCTTCAAAAAGTAAAAAAATAAACTGATTTAAATTACAAGTAAAGTAGGAAAAATATTGTTAGAAAGTATAGCCTATGCAAGTAGCTCGAAGCTGATTGGTTGAAATTTTTGCCATTGGTTAGGTATAGTATGCGGTTGTAAGCACAACTATGCCACTCTATGATGACAAGTGACAAATACTTGTTTTTATTAATAACGCATTGTGTTTATATTTCATTTAGTGAGTAGATATCGACACGTGATGTTTGACTCTGGTGTCCCTAATTGACCGTTACTTTGGACGACAACATTTTAAATTATTAAATACATGTAATGAGAATGCCATGGTCATGTATCTAAGGTATCCCTTTATGGGTACTTTATTTAGATGAAGAGTAGGATGTATATTTTATTTAAAATAACTGTAGGTATTAGAAACACAGACACTATTATATTTATGTTAAACTGAATGTAGCTACTATTGTATTGGGTTTGCCAATCAAATGTAAGCGTTAATTGGTGTTATTCCTCTCAAATATGAAATTTAAGTAACCAAAATTCGGTATTAATTTTGTGACACATACCGCATCTTCCTTGTGTAGTTGTTATTGGCTCATGTGCAACACCATTCAAACACATTGTTTGAGAGAGGCACTTTCGTCCTTGTTGTTGATTTTGCCGTATAACACCCTTATTGTTGCAGTATAACAGCAAAGCACGATCGATAATCGAAATTCCAAATGCATCATGGTACTTTGTGGGTAGAGAGCACTATATATTTTCCAAGTTACAATAACGGATATGTTGAGGATGTGCTAAAATAGAGGCCAACCCTATTTCCTTGCTCAAAGTGTGGGTTGGTGTGCTGCTAACAGTAATCTACAAAGTAAATACCTCCAATTCACATATTGTATCATCTGAGACTGATGATAAATAGTTGTGAAACAATTTATCAAGCCTTGTTTTCCCCATTGTTTCAAATATTAAATGGGTTTGTAATACCCTGTTAACGTACTCTGCGTGGGCACCGAATGTATCATATTGTATTAAAACTCAAGGAGCTATTTGTGATACGCCGATCCTGGATAATGGATTGCCACAACTTCCGCCGTCGGACACAACGGTCGGGAACCTGACGTCAACCAAAAAGTTAATTCAATTTATCAAGAAGATTGACTCCCCTGTTTGCGACCACTGCTCGGGGGTAGTGGAATCTACAGAACACCTGCTCTTCCACTGCCCCCAGTATGATGAAGACAGGTTGAAGACCTTGTGCCGTCCACCCTATGACAATATCATAAAGACAAACCCAAACCAGATCCTGAAATTTCTGGGGTTGGCCGGCCCGGCCGTTCACGACCCGGAAATACACCCGCCAGAAAATAGAGAGAGAGAGATCAGGCGAGTCCGTCAGAGATTTCGTAAACGATCTCCGCCGACTGGCTAAATGCACTAAATACCTCCATAATGAGATGATTCGCGATCAACTAATCGAGGTGACCACAATACAACTCCTCCGAGAGAAATTATTTATGGAGGATGACAGTCTCACCCTTCAAAAGGCTATCGATATCGCCATCAAGGACGCCCAAGAACTGGTTTCCACGGACAACCTGGTCCACGCCATTTAAACGCATGATTAAAGACGCAGAGGGTTGAGCAACCAATCGGGATGGAATGCCAATCCTAACGATGGTCGCAGTGGACCCCAGCGGGAACCGGAAGCGTTCGGAAGGCGGAAAACACAACTATGCCACTCCGAGATCATGTCCAAGCTGTGGTTCTTCTCACCACGGAAACTTCGATCAATCCTGTCCAACTAGAGGCAAGACATGTTACCATTGTGGTAAGACTAATCATTTTAGTTATGTGTGTAAAAGTAAGACTATTAACACAATTGACCGTACCTGTAACCATGAAGTTAAATATTCCCCTATTTCTGTCAACCATGAATCACAAATGTTAGAAGTTACAAGTGATTTGCAAAACTCACCAATTCTATCTTTTACTATCAATAATGTGCCCATCTCATGTACTGCTGACATAGGCGCTAAAGCTAATTGTCTCTCCTTTGCAACTTACAGAAAACATTTCTCCAAACATACGCTTAGTCCTACACTTACCAAGATTCAAGGCTATGGAGTAATACCTATCCGCTTAGCTGGTATTGTCACGCTCAACGTAAATTACAAAGATAGTATGTCTAACATTGATTTTTTCGTAACCTCTCACGGTCAAAACGTTATCAAAACTAGATCGTTAAAACTTTTGAATTTTTATTTGACACACTCCGGTGTTCCGATTTTCTCTCTTGATTGTACCAATGTTAAATCGTCTTATGTTGCTGAATTTCCTAGTGATTTTAATGGCATTGATTATTCTCTAAACTACGTTATAAACCATCCGTTGATCCCACAGACTTCAATTATATATCTTTTAAATATAGAAGTCTGAAAAACAAGTTTAATATTAGGATCAACCACAATCTATGAGAAAAACACCATTAGCACTTTCCGAACCTAGGGCATTATCGAACCAGTAGAAGCATCTGAATGAGTTTCAAACTTAACTGTTCTCACAAAAAAATAAGGTCAAATTCGTGTCTGCGTGGATCTGCGAAACACCAACAAAGCCATAATAGCTGACTGATTTTTAACACCTACTCCAAAAGACCTTTCTACTAGTATATCGGGCGCTAAAATATTCACAAAACTTGATCTGAGATTCGGTTATCTTCAACGGCCTCTTCACGAAGACAGTAAAAACCTAACGTGTTTTATAACAAAGCGTGGTCTCTTTCGGTATACTAGAGCAGTTTTCGGTCTCAGTAGCTCAGGCGGAGTTTTTCAACAGTATTAACCGTATTGCATAGTGCTATATAATTTCCTTTTTGTATGATATTCTAATTTTCACTCATAGACTGCGAGCTATCATTTCACTCATAGATTTCCACGCAGAATTAGACAAACGAACAAGTGCAGTTCTTCAACGACTACACAAAGAGAATCTTCCTCTCCACCTAGATAAAAGTCTGTTTGCTTGCACTAAGATAGACTTCTATTGTCTGCATGTAACATCCTCAAGCATCACATCTACACATTGAGGCCAACATTGAGGCCATACAAAAGATTCCCACACCCTTATCTTCCACTCAAGTAGCAACCTTTCCGTTTTATTCCCCATTATTCTACTGTTTCCGTTCCTACTGTTGGCCCGAAAACCTTTCCAAATCAGACAAAGGTTTGAAAGGTTGCTTCCGCGTTCGCGAAAAATTGACCAGATGGCATAACGGAAAATGTCTAGCTTGACATCAACGTGCTATTGTATCAACCGAATTACAAAATAAAATTCTTAACATTCTTCACAGCGGACACCTTGGTATCACTAGCTCGAAGTAAAACGCTCGACAATCGATCTGGTTTCCTGGAATTGATTCTGCTATAACTCAACATATCCAAAATTGTACAGCAGGCATATTTGCAGATAAAACAAAACCTTTCGAACCTTCCTCTCAGATTCCTGATTGGTCGAAATATCTATAGCAGAATCTTCAAGTTGATATCTATGGTCATGCAAGAAGGGACACATCTTGTCATTCAAGATATCTACATATCTTTGAGCATTGAGTGTCCAAGACATTGAACCACAGATCAGGTATCCAGTGAACATGGTTTCTGGACCATTGCAGTTTTGCAGCACGATTTTTGGCAGGTCAAGAGAAGTTTGTTGGGTATCATGTATGAGAAGTGACCTGCATTGAGTAACCTCTCACACTCAAAAGGGTTCAAGACCAAAACTTTCTGCAATTTGCCAGTTTCTTGTAGCTTCTAGATTTGTATACATTGGTCATGTGTCAAATGCATTATGAAGCAGAATTTTAAGGTAAAGACATAAACCTAAAGTGTGTATATCTGTAGACTTCAAACATGTTTAGTCTAAGAGACTTAACTTTTAGTGATTTACAAAAGGTTCTTGGGGTGCTACAGTGAGTTGATTAGTAAATTATGCAGTGTAAATTTATACATTATTAAATAATATTTCGTTTGTAAATACAAACAGTGGTGTGTACAGAAAATATTTCGCTATTTGCTGTGGCAAATACAATTTTACATGGATATAGAGTTAGGTGCTCGAAGACATGACTTAAGACATGCAGAATTTTTTGCACAATATTGATTTCCTAAAAAGTTTGTACAGTGCTACATTATTATAGTCACTGGTTTTTTAACTGTGGCTGGGGACATTCATGGAATTAATCTAGATCAGCAAATAGATGCATCCAAGCTGTATCACAATGCCCAAAAAATATAATAATTTTACCTATCCAACACTCCTTGAGCATACTTATTTCTGAGATTCAAATGTCTTCATCCATATCAAGGTCTTCTCCTCCAGTTTTATTCTGGTCCACATTTTTTTAAGTCCAATTCTTTTTTCTTAAGAGGTCCTCTGTAGCTCTGCCATTTTTTTTACTGAGTCAAATTTTCATTGATTCCAACCAACAGCATTAATTTAGTCAACAATTTCAGTGTACACATTTTTCTTTTTTGATTTGGGTAATATCATTTGAGTGTAAACCCACCAATTCATTATGGTGGTAGGTAAATGATGATACCAAAAATTTAATTTCCTCTACCATAAATTATATATAATTCTTTTTTTTGCATACACTTTACAGCAACCATTGCATGCTTCCTCTAAGGAAA
The DNA here is from genome assembly GCA_036023295.1 of Invenusta paracnida. Taxonomy (NCBI): domain Eukaryota; kingdom Metazoa; phylum Platyhelminthes; order Proseriata; family Coelogynoporidae; genus Invenusta; species Invenusta paracnida. Next base: position 270 of record JAYRBW010144310.1, on the reverse strand, counting down.
GCTTATATAATTGTTTATATCCAAAGTCATTTCTTATAAACCAATCAGAGAACAGAATTTCAAAATTATAATGTAAATAAATATATTGATTATTTTTTCAAATTAAACAAATATACTACAAATGCTTGTGATAATGTAGGATATAATACAATGTCTATGGCATAGAGTACACATAGAGAAACGACTCTTATTAATTCTGTATGCAGTTTTATACTACTTCTCGTCTACCCAAAAGTTTTTGCAAAATATTTTTTCTAAAATTCACAACAA
>JAYRBW010144299.1:0-14833 GCA_036023295.1 Invenusta paracnida | reverse complement strand
AAGTAGCTGGAGCAGGGGAGTCCTGATGAGTAGAGGCACCATCGATCGAAGTAGCTGGAGCAGGGGAGTTTTGATGAGTAGAGGCACCATCGATCGAAGTAGCTGGAGCAGGGGAGTCCTGATGAGTAGAGGCACCATCGATCGAAGTAGCTGGAGCAGGGGAGTTTTGATGAATTGTGTAGGTGTTTGTAAAATAATTCTTAAACGATTTTGACATTTGTTCTGTTTCTGCTTTACGTAATTTTGCTTCTCTCTTATAAGCAGCGCCACTTTTCCGCTTAGCGTTATTCATATTCAATCTGTAATGGAAATAAAATTAATATTGCATTAAATAATATGTCAATTTTATTTCAAAATAATTTTCCAAAATCAAATGGGTAAAAAAATACATTTTCTAATTTAACCATTCTTTAAATCGACTCAAATATCACAAAGTTTATGTTGCTATATTTCAAATTTGGACAGTCACAGTTTATGTTGATATATTTCAAATTTGGACAGTCACAGTTTATGTTGATATATTTAAAATTTGGGCATAGCTTCCGCACGGCCCTCTAGGCCTCATTTGGTAGTGACGTGGAGTGAGCCGCCAAGCTCAAGACAGGGCCAGGGAAGTATGTATTATCATTAAGATTAAGACCAGTTATGAAGAAATGGATTATATAAATATTTATACATCACATTATTACTAATATTAGATTACTAATATAATAGATTAATATACTTTACTCTACATAAATAATTACTTTGCTCATTTTAAAATACAATTTAATTGTCAGTTTGGTTGTAAATAAGATTTAAATATTCTCACCTGTGTTATATTCAGCCGTATGAACAAACCAAAAAGTAATACTAGGGTAGTAATACTTTTGCTAGTACAACTAGGCTAGCCGTATGCACAAACGTTTACTTCCAAAAGTAGGGAATTCCCAGCTCATCTATTTATTATAAGCCAATTATAAGTTGCAGTACAACCAAACGCGTTAGAACTCCTACTTCTATTTAAAGTCTTTGAGTACAACACACAGAGAATTAGGTAGGCGTACAGTGTATGAAGGCGCGCATCGACAGCGACAAAGCAAATAAGTTACACAGTATTATACGATAGGATGAATCATACTCACAAACATTCAAGGCAAATATTATTATAATATGATAACTCAACAGTAATACAATTATAACAAAGTTAATATATACAACACTATTATTAGCTAATATACATTATTTGTGTATTTCTAATAGGATGGATGAAGCCAAAGAAAGTATTTTTATTTGCATTTTAAAAGATCAGTGATATTATATTAATTTACCAAAAATGCGCCCCTAGGAAATTTGTGGGGGGGCACTGGCCCCCCCGGCCCCCCCCTGTTCCGCGGTCCCTGTCAATTGCTATGAAGCCGACTGTACACCAAATAATCTGTGATCGGCTTGTGAGAATACTTTACTTTGCTTTTGTCTAAGGTCCCCCCACCCTCCTTAAAGTCGTGATACAACTACCTGTAATACTTTCACACAAATTGAATAACGTGATAATATCATAGATTTAGGTGCAGGATTGTAAATTTAACAAAATGAGTTTAATACGTTGAAGTACATATTATATCTGCAATATATGCCACTTACCTATCCCGAATAATGTTAAATCGAAGGAGGTGAGGCATCGGTTGAGGTTAGTTTTGAGTTGATCTGCATCAATCGGTTTGCGACGTCTTATTGCTCGGAATATTTTTGAGTAGTTAACCATTCTTGGTGATATTATTTGTAAACGTTCTAATTTACAGAATAGACAGAATTAATATCTTGTAAGATAAAGATGACATCAATTAAAAATAGAAACAAAGTTATTGATTAGCCTACAATTACAAATAAGACAAGCTCATTTTATTTTTTGGTTTTTTTTGTTGCCTAGATCATGTAGAATATTCCATTTGACATGTATGATAAAAATCAACTTTTTATCTTTTACTATACCTAAATTTGTCAAAACTAAAATTATGTATACGTTACATGTTATTATTATATTTAATATTACAATTTATAAAAAAAATAAAAAAGAAACATAAAGAATATATATTTGCATAACACACATTTAGATAATTATACTTCATTGTATAATAATAATTTTTTTGTTTCCACGGGCTATATAACTGTGAAGATTAGATGAAATTAAAAAAATATATCATGTAAAAAATATATATATTGAAAATGTCATGGAATAATTATGACGATTCAATTATATTTTCTTATTTATCAATTGTTGGTCTAATTAAATTTCCAAGTTGCCTTTGATGCGATAAATTTTAGAAATCCAAAACATTTTACCATTGCCTATCGAATTGAAATTATTATTATACATATTTATTATATATATTTACAATTATATCTAATTGGTTATTTCACACTAAACAGATTATCAGAATAAAAAACTTTGTGTTGGTGTTATAGTAACAGTATAGACAATACTATATTAGTTTGACTGTAAATTTAGTACAGAAACGTACAGCACAAAGGTACAGTGCAAAATAAAGTTAAATTATAGATACTCAAAGGAGCAATTTGACTTACATGAAATCTTATTAAACAAGAAATGTTTTGTTGCATTTGGAAACTTTTAGTAGTTCACTGAACATTCTAATTTATTCGTATAATTCGTGAAATTGACTCGTGTGTATATAAAAGTGAACAGAAGACTCATTTTGGTATGTAATGAAACTATGAAGGGAGCATTTGGAGTGCATGTTATTTCTCATTTGATTGCAGTATAAAATCGAATCGATACATCCACGAATCCGCAAACATGCGCAGCGAACGCATACACGAGATAGGATTTACAGGCAGTTATCCCAATTAGTCAGTAATTGCTCTTTTCTATCCACAATCTCCATGTTACTTCACTGTCATTTTAGTTCATCATTTGTATATCCTGTGAACAATTTCAATGGGAGTAAAATTTATTTGGTGCGCTTTGTGTGCGTATTCAATATAAAGTTAAATGTTTAGCTCAAATAAATTTACTCTAAAATTTTAGTTATTTTACTGCATTGTACGTATAGAATTTGATATATGCATGGAAAATTAAAATAGGGTGGCGACACTCATTTAATGCATTTTTGACGAAAGGGCCGTGCTGAGTTTAATAATATTTATCTATCCAAATATGGCAAAATATTACTTAGACTGTAACTAACGATGGTTTTAACAATTATAAACTACTTCAAACAGTTGTTATTATTGTTAATATGGAGGACTACATAATATACATATCAGAATGTCCAACCTATTGAAGTAGCGAAAAAACGCTTGGCAGCAGACTTTTAAATCAACGTAATGTGTATTTTCAATCAATTTAATGGAAATTTTGCATATAAAAAGTAATAAAACCACAGCATTGTCTGTTATAATATGTTCTGAGGATAATGTAAGGGGCACAAGAATGGGAACACTACATAAAATAGTGAAAATGTATAATGAGGATAATTCAGAATTGTCACTGTATATATTATGTTAAAAAGGTTGAATTCTAAAAATATATTTTTCAAGATAAAAAGGTAGACATGTTAAATTAAAAGATAAAAAATATGAAAGTGAAATGCAAAAGATTTTGCTACAATCAACTTAACATATGTAGAAAATTTAGATATTAATTGCAATTCTATTTTTTATGCGCATCCTGTGAATAGTACAAACTCTTTAAATATAACGAAAATATACATTAAGGTAGAATATTTAGTGTACGATTAAATACAATACTTAAAATTAATATAGTAATTATATGAAATAAGTACAATGTATAACTAAATCGGTATTAAAATTTACGAACACTCTGAACTACACATACTATTAAATTATCATTAAATCAAGTGGTCTGAAATGAACCCCGTAGCTGCTTGTCATCATGGAAGAAATTATCAAGTTTTCAAATAATAAACTGTTAATTTTAATGTCTGTTGTATATATTTTTATTCTCATTATATTTAAAACGTCTCTTACAGACATTTAAATATACAGAGAGCTTGTAGAAATAATACTCATACTATGTTATCATCAAAATATATAAGTACTAATTATTCTACAATGAATACATTGATTTGTTATAGAGCTTGGGTAAGTTAGTCTCACTTATAAATGATTCAATAACCCTGAAAAAAATGCTATCAATAATAATAATCAAGTCTATGATATATATCTGATATAAGTAATAAAGCAAAATGGGTACTATATAGGGATTGCAAGTTTAGGAAGCAACTATTAGCTTTAAAAGGTATTAAATTTATAACTATCAACAATTGTACGAGATGCACTTTTGTTGGATTAACGGTTATTCATCTATACTTAAATCACACCTTAACCATAAATACTAATACCAAATAAAATCGTAGAAAATTGTATAAAGAATGTAATTTTTCCCACGGTGCACTATGATAGGACATTATAATAAATTCAAAACAAGTAATTTATTGAATAGGTTTGCTCTATGCAGAATTTTAAACAATAAAAATGAATATATTGTAAATTTATTTTATATTTGCAGCCAGTGCTTCTTGCTCTCTTTTTTATTGAGTAATTTATTATATAACTTGAATCTATAGAATAAATCATCCAAACTTAAAAATATGACTACAATTAAAATATTTTTCAAAATGACTATTAATTAGAGCTGCGAGTAATTATAGTATAGGGTGATCGAAAAGTCTCTCCGCAGTGATTTATTTGGATTACAACACACTAAAATAATACATTATAATGATTAACACATATAAAAATAAATATACGAAAACAAATAAATTGTTAAATTCTTGCTTAACATATTCTTGTTGTTATATGTGTTAATAATAATAATGTATCATTTTAATGTTGTAATCCAAATAAAACACTGCGGAGACTTTTCGATCACCCTGTATATACAATACCTACAAGGTCTTAAATTGGGTGATTCCAACTAAAACAACAATGTAACATAAAAAAGGTGAAATAAAACATATTTAATTATAGGTATATAAAAATTAGATCAATATATACATATAGTAGAATAATAAAATTAAGTTAGAACATTTCGAAGCACAAAATATAATATTTACATAAATTACATATTATTGTAATAAAGAATACTTAATAAACAATTAAGATACAATGCATAAAATTTGCCAAAGATGATAATTTATCTGAGTTATGGTAAATGTTTATTAAAATATAAAATTTAATGTATATGCTAAATATGAATTTAGTACACAATGTATCAATATGAAGAAAACGGTACTAATAAAAATCACTCAAGTATACATAATATATACAATTTCTGTAGGAATATTCCAATAAGAATACTACAAATAAAAGCTGCCATGATTCGTGATATAACAAAGAAAATATATCATTTATAAAACAAAGATATCTCATAATAATATAATGAAAAAATACTCTAATAATAAATACACTTGCAAAATTAATAAAACATATCAACAAAATGGTCGTATGAAATATGCGGTTTAAAGATACATTGACATAAGGAAAATTTGAGTGTAATCAAAATCTTGAATATATACCTATACTGGTACCTAATATATTTAATATATATAAATAAAACAAAATAAACAAATATATATTTAACAAAGCAACAATCTACAGAAGTTGAACGAAAAATGAAATTTAAATAGCTTTGCATATAATAGTAGCATAGCAAAAATGCAAATTATATAGAATATGTAAGCACTGTTACTATGTCACATACTCGTAATTTAATACATCTAAACATAAATGAATTGTATAATTAGTAAAAGGTAAAAAATCGACTTGGAAAGTTTAAAACATATTTAATAAGAATAGATATATTACTAATACTAGCCACTTATTATGGTTGAGAATCGAAGTCAACTAATCTCAGTGTTACCGTCGGATATAGGATCATCTTTCTGCGGAACAGTCCATTTGAAGGAACTCTCTGTAATTTCATTACACTTTGTCTCCTCGTCCTGGTCTAAAAACAAAACCTCATCATCATCCTCTTCTTCTAATGGACGAACCATTGGATGGGTGGGTGTAAACAGTAGGAGATTCGTAAAGTCTTCCTCCTCCTTTTCGCCCAAAACATCGATAACGAGTCTCAGAGAAAGCGACTTCTGACGAATAAGGCATGGACGATTTCCAGCAAATTGTGTCGTAGTCAGAGATTTGTTGTCCATCTCTGATATTAGCACAGGTTCCAATGAAGAAGTAGCCACAGCACAGTTACAATTTTTGTGCGAGGAGGATCCATGAAGTTGTGATGATAGAGGTCTCCAAGACACATCACCGCCCTCTTGAAGCCACTGACGCAGTACGATCTTATGCTGACAGCGAATGGATCGCTTGACAAGACGATGGCGCAATCGAGAGAGATAATTGGCACTGTTGTAGTTTCTAGTGGCACCCACAATTCTCTTCTCATCAGGCCGACTGTTCATTAGGATAGTTTCTCGGTATATTCAATACGGTCAATGAAGGCCTAAAAGATAAAATAGAACTGCACTAAATATCCTAGCTGTGAATTATTGAAAATGTTATTCCGGTTTAATTAATCCTACAAATTTATAAACATGTCAATTTGTAAAATATGTTACCGATTAATAAATAAAAGAACAGTACGAAATAAACAATCAGTATTTAAGTAGTAACGATTAGAATAATAATAAAAATCTGTTAGGAGACATTTCAAATATTTAATAAGTGTAACATACAAAATACCATTAATTGTTAGTTTACAAAATCGTACTTCAGTAGCGATTAACAATGAAATATGCATATCAGGTAACATTATGAATAAGTACACGTTGGGGAAGAAATAGTTGAGTAACTATATCGAATAATAAATAAAAACACTTCGGGCAAACAGATTAAATCGTATGCAAATAAAATAATATCAAAATAACTATAACACATAAGAAACCAGATATTATTTACAATATCTATACAATCACAAATTCTGTGGTTTAATTGTATATAATATATTTCAATTATTATTTTAATGATGTGAATATTGAAGAATTATAAAGTAAAATTAATGTACAACTAACGCAAGCATAATAGATATAGAAAAACCAAAAGAATTTTTTTAAATGAAGGATAAAAACTGAATCGATTATTAATAATATAAGTACATTGTTATACGTGTAGTATCCGGAAAAATGTACCGACTTGAACATAATTGTTTTTATTAAAACAACAATGAAAATATACAAACAATTATAGTTACTACAATATATTAAAAGAGATATTTTTGCAAATATATAATATTTATTATCATAATATATAATATAGGTACATGTTAATAAATACTAAATACCGTAAAAGATATAATTTTATCCCAAAACATTTATACATTCTTAGAAAGAGATGTTATATAGTATATAAACAAACATAAACTTAATGTTTCAAAATATAAAACTGTCATGTACACCATAGCATATTATACCAAAAAGCATAAAACAAAACTTAAGAGGAAAATTGTTCTGATAATTAATACAAATGTTATAATTCCCGAATTAATTGATCTTGTACAACTATTAAGAAAATATTACATAACAATAAACATACATATAATAATAACAAACTTAATATAGTATAATAAGTCGTATATTATATGATGCAACTATAAAATTATTAAGCATTTCACCAACAAAGTAAGCAATTGCTATCGTTTGTACAAAAAGGAATTATAAAACAAAGTATATGATTCTATAACTTTCCCTTGGATAACATTATACTTTTATTGTTGTAACAAAATGTAGTATTAAATACACAAGAAAATTATGTTTATATAATTGGTCATTTTTATACAAATAGAGCTTATATATACATATATATATTAGGCACTAAATCTTTAAACTTGAAAGCTAACTATACACAATTTAAGCAATAAAATGTGCCTGAAATTATTTCAACTTCTTCCGGCGAGTTTTAATACTTGCAATAAGGTTATTAGTTCTAAAAAGTTTAAAGTAGAAGAATGAAATAAAACAAAGAAATTGAAAACAGCTGAACATGCTTAACAGAAGTGGATAGAGGAAGGGTAATTTAGTTGGAGGAGTGGTGAAGGTATGAAGAGCCCCAAGAATCGAGTAACTAGTAGTCACAACCGTAAGAAGGATCCACTGTTGTCGGCTAACTTGCTTTATGAGAGACAACCCCACCATACCGAACCAACAACACAGGACAACAGTGGCTAGAGCAAGTTGATCCTTGGCGAGCAACGGCCACATACTCAGAGTTGAAGTCAGACCGAATATGATGCTCATGTAAGGCAGCAGTGGAGAGAAAAGGGAGACAGGAATCGCCGCTAGCAAGATTGACTTTTCGTGTACTTGAAAGGAAAATAGGAAGAATGCTAGGGAGGAAATAGCGAGGGTGTAGAGAAGCTGGATCTTCCGTTTACGCAGTTCGGTCGACGTGGACAGAAGAATAAGACAAGCCGGCAGACTGGCAGCCAAGGTAGTTGTGCCACAGAGGATGAGCTGAGATGTAGGGGTGATGAACTGCTGCCATTTGATGAGAACAGAAAGGGAGCACCAAACGTTGGAGACCTTGTCCTCGTAGAGTCCGCGTGCTACTGGGAAAATGCGGTGAATTATTTGATAGATTTGGCCCACAGGATCGGTAGACTTAACCATGAAAGGAAACAGAGTTAACCCAAAAGTTATCAAAACTGTTACTCCCAGTGTTGAAAGTTTAAGTAGAGTTTTAACAATAGTTGAACAACTGATACACTTGCCAAGCAAGTAGAAGAAAATTGGCAAAGCATGGTAAAGTTCCATTTGTTTGTAGAGAAGCGCTAAACAAAAAAACACAGATCCAAGAATATCGTAGTCCCTCAGTAGAAATGCCACGCTAGCAATAAAAAATCCTAAACTTGCTCCGTTATACTGGAAATGTCCGTGATCGATCAAGCACAACCCAGGGTGAATAAGCATAAGGAACATGGCCCAAAATGGCGAAAAAACTATTTCCTTGTGAGTTAGTACATAAGGTAAACCCCAAAGAAAGTATAATAGACAGGCGGGAATAAAAGTCAACGCATCAGTTGTCAAAGCACTAAGGCGCATAAATTGTTTGTGTTCTGGTGACTCAATGCCCCGTGATTTTCCTAGTTGAACCCAGCTACTATTAATGAACCGAGCAACTCTACCCATCACCCAGCTGTGGTAGGCGGTGAGAGGAGGATAGTCAAGACCCCAGTAGAGCAGATCATTGTCCGAGGTGTTCCAATACCAGGAGTGCAAAGGGAGGTTTATTGTCACCTCCATCCAGTGGCGCTGAGCCTCATAGTCACCAAACATAGGATCCTGGGTCATACCCGAATAAGGATGCACACCAACTCCAGCACGAAGAACGAGTCCAAATAACACTGCAAGGATGACACACACTGTTTGCTCCATCTGTGTGTCAAATCGCATTCTGAAACAGACAGTTACTGGCAATATTAGAAAAGAAATACATACTCTAAATTCCTTGTTGATTTTAAAACAGATACAACATTTTTTATTCATATTTACATCTTTCCTTAAATACAATCAATTTTATGTAGCATTTATTATAAATGGTAAATGATTCCATGTAAAAACATTTAAAAATCTAACAATAACACATTCGAGGTATACTTATGAATTAATAAGTATCTTAATATTAAATGAAAATGAATAGCATTAACAAAAATTTACACAAACATACTAACTGTAAATATGTAAGTAAATGTGATACTACTTGTAAGAATAATGTCATCACTTTTACAAAATATAATCAATGTCATAAATATAAATATTTTGATTATATTTAACATAGCAATAGAACTATCATATATTGCAAATATAACCAAGAAATAAAATATTGAAAATTATACACAAAAAGAAATTATAAACTATAAAGATAATATTATTATGAATATGTAAATTGTTATAAAATTACACACATGTATTTAGAAATATTGTATACTTTTTATACAAAAACTGTGTATATATTCTTGATTTTAATGTTGATTACAATGTTCAATTTTTTTTAAATAATAATCGCAAGCCTCGCAGACTTTATGACAAAATAAAATGTATGACTTTGTGATTTATAAGGTGGAAGTTTATGATTATTTCTTAGTCATGTGAGTAACAATAAAAGTTATTGTAAAATAACTGTTATATTATATACAAATGTAAAAGATCCAAGATCATTTTCTAAAAATCTATTTTTTCCAGTAACTAAAAAATGTAATATACATACATAATTAAAGTAGTAAACATTTAATTAAAAGTCCAAGTAATAAATTTGTAAACAGAAAATGTGTTTAATAAAATACATTTAAACAATCAATATTAAAACGTATACAAAATGGTAGCAAAACTACCCAAAAAAATTAATACATTTTATTATGCTGGGAGGACTGTAATAATATATAACAAATTTTAAAGACAGTAAAACATGACTTTAGTTAAATTTTGCAATGTTTACTAAAAATGGGGTATTGTAATCAGGAACATATCTATGGTAGATATGGCGGCAGACATTTGTATATATATATATATCCATTTATATATAAGGGAAATCTTAATATATTTCGGTATTGTAATTACTCTATTGATATTTTATGTATTTCCAGTTTATAATGTTACTGTTGTTTTAATACACCAATATTATTAATGTAAGAGCTTCGCTCAGTTTGGCTATCAGAGTCCTATTTAAACACCGACTCTCTTACAGTTAGACAGTACAATTTCATTTCGGAATAAAGTTGCTTCTTCCTATACTTACGCTTCGTTTTCTCTCTCTTCTTCTCCTCTAAGAAGTATACATATTTAATAATATAAATTATGTAATTAAATAATATTCATAATAAGAATATAATCATAAATTAATGTTTACCGCAACATCTGTATAAAACAATTGAAGTGGAAAACAATGAAGAGGAACAATGTGTGAGGTCAAAGTTGTGAATTAGTCAAAATATTAGACTGTTTTTTTATATTGAACATTTTCCCTTTAGAAAAAGAATCAATTATATCAAATATATATATTATATATTTCTGTTAATAATAACTTAGATTACCTACTATATATTTGTAATACTAATGATGTGTACATTAGTGTATTTAAAAAAAAAGTTGTCAAATTAAATTAATTTCGGAGTGGCCACATGAAATGCAAAACAAAATCCGAGTATATCAGAGTATACACTTAGAAAATCCGAGTATATACATCTTATAATTTTTTTTATGAACTGGAATATATTGTTACAAAAACACAAACATTAGTTATACATAATTTGGTTCAGTGCTATTGATTACATTTTGTTTTGAGTCTAAAAAAGATTATAATAAGTAGCAGTTTAAAGATAACATTGACTATTCTCAAATTTGAGTTATTAGAATTATTATAATTCGAGTCATTGATCCATAATTTGAGCATTTGAGTCAAAGTTTTTATTTTCGAGTGGCCAGTAGGAACACTGCTTCTGGGTGCCATGCATGAAAAGGAACCTGTATTGAACAATTTTTCATGCATATCACAAGATTGATGTTCAATGCCACTGTTAATGGCCAGTTGTTGTCAGGGTTTTCATGCTTTTCAGAAATAATTAAGGATTTAAAAAATAAAAGTTAGGTCTTAAATATATCAAATAATTGTTTATAAAATACATATGATAATAATTTATAAAACTGTAGCAAAATATGCAATAGTATGTGATATTATTTGTACTATCAGCACTCTTTATTATTAACATGAATGAAACATAATAAAGTATGTTGTTACCATTCTAGACTAGACCATTGAATAAGCTATTAATAAAATATCTAATCTATTAATACCATCATGAATAATAAATGTACATAAGGTTTATATACCTATACAAACTAAATTGTCAATTTAGACATTTTTTTACCTAAAAATTGAAATTTCAAATTAGTAAACTGTATGCAGTTGTTCATTTTCTGATTTAGGAATACTTTTGAGGCTTCCTTTTGAGAAGCCAAAATGTGTACATTTTACTGACTTGGAAGGATTGCAGGAACCATGTGTTGTACAATAACCATGCTGCTTTTTTGTGGATTATATGCTGACATTTGCAAGGATAAGTCATTACTGACAAGCAGTGGTCAGTCTTGATCTTTTATTATGCAGGCAGTCATTCATGGAGTCATTCATGGAGTCAAACTGGTAATATTTGTATGATGATATTTGTTATTTTTCCCTGTTTGTAAATATCACCCCTGCCATGGCATCATCACAGGGTCTGAGGATCAACAGGATCAACACACTGAGTCTGGTCTGATGCCAAAATCTGCTGCAATTTTCCTATATATTTGGCTAGCTTCTTGTAGCCTGGCGATTTGAATACATTGGCTTGAATACACATGATGAAGTAGAATTTCCCCAGGTGTTTTATATCCATATACTTTAGAATATTCATAAAACATGCTTTGGTTTTTGACTGATTAATTGCTAAACTGTTGAGATAAGTGTGGTATGGAATGCTATTAGTGTGCTACCTAATTATGCAATGAGGCAAAATAAATGCAAGAAGGGAGATAGATTAAATGCTGTGCTTAAATTCTGCTACTTTACAATATATTGTTGGTAAATCATGCTGCTTGGATTATTGACTTTGTTTACTGTGTGCATCTTTACAGTGCAATTGTACAGTTTCTTTCTCAAAACATTATCCTAGTCTGATGTTAAAGAGATAGGATCAACTGGTCCCATTGAAAAAACACCTAATAAAACATACCTAGAGGTGGTCATTCCTTTTGTATTGGTTTATAAAGTTACACAAATATATTTTATAAAATGACATATTTTTTATAAACTAACACATTAATAAAATTATATATAAAAAATATATTATACTGATTGGTGTCTTTTACTACTATAATGAGGAAAATTAGGTTATAATATAACTTTGAATGCATATCAGTAAAGGACACTTTGTTTTTTAGTGGTTAAAATGAAGAGACCAATGACAAATCTTGAGCAATAATTAAATTACTTGACAATGGAATCACAATAAAAAATTTAGATACTCCAATTACATATATTGCATGCATGTAAAATTACTAAAAGGACAAATCACTGTTCAGGAACGTATCCCATTATGATCCACAATTGACACAATCACTAACCTAATCCTTTGTATAATTATGTTATATTTCAAGTTTATTTAAAATAATTTTACTTAACTAAGATTTAAGACATTTAATGCCTACATCAATAAATATATTTTATTATCCTATACATAAAACGATTATCAAAACATATATAATATATATTCAGAATGAATTATATCACTGTCATTTGTAATTTTAGAGCTTATTGAAATGAGATAATTATTAAGTGTGCACTTAAAAATAATATGAATATTAGATATAAATTATTTTCCTGTTACCAGTATTAATTTAATTGGATTAATAATTAAGCAAGTTATATAGGTACTGCATCCAGATAATATTAGTAGCAATGAAAATTGATGAAAATGCCACCTATATTATCCTGTCCATAGATATATTGCTTCCTTATGCCCCATGCATTGAAGATATTGAGAGCAAGCATGCTACTATTAGCCACAAGTCAAGTTTACATAGAGGTCATTCAGTCAAGCAGGGAGCAAGCCCACAAACAACATAGAGAGAGAGAGAGAGTGGATAAAGCTGGCAATAATGTACCTTTATTTTTTTATTAATTCATTAGCATATTGCATGGACAAGAAAAAGGTATACAAGATGAGGGCAAAATGTTTGCAAGTACTGTGGCCTCTCTTTATTTATACTTGTGTATCATTTATGTGAGATAAACTTTGTTGTACTTTGCAAAAGAAATATATGGGATAGAAAGAGAAAACATTCACTAAAGCCTCTCACTTTCAGTAATATCAAAATGAAGTGCAATATCCTTTTGAATACATAGACACAGTAAAATGTTCAACTCTGCAATTTTTAAGAATAGATTGTGTGGGTATCTGGTTTTATGTTCCAGTTTGTAGCTATAAAATTATATTTATCTAGAACATATCTGTATATACATATTATAGTTATTTATCTATATTAATTGTTATACCCCTCTGCTTCAATGAGTCATGAAAAACTTTTTTAACAATTTCTAAAATTTAGGGACCTATACATTGGGTGAGTTCATGTTTGGTTTTAAGTAAAAAAGTTTATCTTAAAAAGGAGTCATTAAAACTTTTTACGGATATAAAACTTTCTTATGATGGTCTTAAAACTTTCTGAAGATGATTACAAAATATAATTTCATTGTTTTAATATGTGTTGGAAACCCATACCAAAAGCACACACATTTCATCTTAAATTATTTAATATAATTATCTACTAATATATTATTATATATATAAATTTATGTATATATTGAGATGTTTAATATATACATATTTATAAATATGAAGTTTATGTTTTACTTGTAAATATATAAATATATACCTATATATGGACTATTATAATTATTTATTTGTCTTTTATTTATAACTAAAAATATAAAATAAATATATATATAAATTAAAATTAAAATTAATAGTTTATTAAATAAATAAATATTAAATAATTGTAATAGTTTATATGTATATTCTTCATTAATATATATACCTAATCAATTTAATTATATATGTATAACTAATACATATACTTATATAATCATACTTCTGTTATTATTATTATATAAATGATAATGAACAGTTTAATATAATGTTATAAACCAGGATATACACTGATTTCCAAAATAAATGGAAAAACTTGCTAATAAAACAAAACGGGAAGCAATTTTTATCAATCAATATGAGGTAGCCCTAAATAGGGCTGTTTTCGCGTTCTCTGAG
>JAYRBW010144288.1:0-14836 GCA_036023295.1 Invenusta paracnida | reverse complement strand
TTATGTTGTTCACCAATCTATGTCTACACAACGTACTATTTCGAACTCACCCAGAATGTATACATGTTATAAAAGACCGCGAATTTTAGTGGCCTGCGCGAAAATAGTGAAAATTTGCAGTGGAAGCGCTGGGTAAGTAAGATGGTTCTTTTATTATGAAATGAAAACTTTTTGCATAAAATGATAATGCAATTGAGTTTTTTAATTGTTGAGATTAGTCTGTTATTAACCCTCTTTCAATGGAGTTAGTCAGGTATTGGTATTGGACAAACACTTCGGCTTAATATTTTTTAAAATAAAGTCAAAATAACGGGGTTAGTTAGATGTTAATACTTGACTTATAGTCTAATCGTTTGGACTAGCCCCGACTAATCCACAATTTTGACCTCACCCATTCTGTTTACAAATTCATGTTTTATAACAGCTCTAACTCACCATGATAATAGCTTTTTTTATCCCATTCTCCAGTGATGACTCGCCCCCTCTAACCAAAATTATTCTGCTCACATTTAACACTAATTCTGAAGTGTGTGCCGGACACAATTTCACTCTGATGTGTCGGATAACGCCGCCTGGAATACAGGCCAGCCTTCACCTGAATTATTTAGGACCAACTGGTGATAGTGACCCGATAGTTCTCTGGGTAAGAAAGTTAAACTTCCTCCTCCCCGCATTCAAATTTTAAAGTATATATATATATTAATTTTTACGCCGGGAAGCTTGCCGACAATTTTTATAGCAAATGGTGAGGTTTCGGGAAAATAATTCACAAATAATTTAGGAACTTAGTACTATGTAACATGCGTATAATTCTATGGCTATGTCCAGCTACTATTTTTTCATAAAGTAACTTCTCTCGAGTATTTTTAAAATCAGAACAAAAGATAAAAACATTGGGTAATAGTACCTACCAAGGATTTTTTTCGATTTGCATACTGTGATTAAAGGTGTTAATATAAGCAATAAAAATTTCACACAATACTGTTGATATTATACAGAAATGTTTATACATCATGGACTACGTAACAGTGTATAGGTATAATATAAACAGTTACTTTTAATCATCGGTTCTTATATTTTTAATAATTTGGTGGAGGAGTAGAATTTGGTTAAAAAACTAGCAAAATAAAGTCCTTCAATTATAGTGTGATCTATAATTAATAGTGTATTTCTCATATATTTACGTAACAAAAAATATTTTGTTCAATTATGTATTTTCAATAATAAGCATCAGATTATTATCAAATTGTATTCAGTTTATTATCAGAATAATAAGATTAATTTGCATATTATAAATATAGTACATTTAATACATAGTTCCTACAAACAGCCTCCTTGGCAATCAATAAATAAATGAGGACCAAATCTTCCTTAAAATTCTGAAGCAATTTTGCCATTATGTTGAATGTAGGTAATTAGTCCGACATAAGATTTTCGTCATCATGCTCTTGCTCATAAAATTAAGTCGATTTCTAATAGGTTCAAGGCGAGAAGATACGACGAAGCTGCTAAAAATGTTCGTACCTGAAATAAGTTAGCTGCTTAATAATAATGAGTTTAACGTTCTTGGTATTCAGAAACAGGGTAGTTGTCGATGTCCTCATTTAATTAGAATGCAAAACTATCCTCATAATAATTACGATGTAATTAATGTAAGTATTATTATATTAGCAGTAGTATTAACCAGTAAGCGTGACTAATTCCGAATTGTGAGCGTATTATTATCGGTGATTAGTTCATCGAAATATCAATACCTGGTCATCATTTTGTGTATCGCTTTTTAGTCTTCCTGCCCCCGATTAGGATCAAAGTTTTTCGACTATACACTTAACGTCAGCAAATTCATGAACATATTGCTGCAGCGGCGAATATTTATTTAATATTCAGGCCAAAAAGTAGCTAGTATATGATATCAGAATTTTTGTGGAATTCATATACTATATCAAAGTATACAGTGCTCTATAAAAACACATAATAATATGATCTATCGAAAATTCGATTTTGATCTGTCGAAGAGATTAGGTATCGATAAACAATCTTTGACGCTAAATGGCTACTTTTTAATTCAACTAACTTTGAAAGAATTCACTGCTTTTCAATTTAAATATATTTATATAATTAATGTACCTACACAGTTAATCGTAGATCACATTATATAAATACAAAATTAAATAGTTACGCTGTGTGAAAATAAATAAAAAATAAACTAACTTTTTGAAATTTTAATTCAAAAAATGTTTCAAAACCTACGACAAATTATTGTTCTCTTTCAGAACAGATAGATCCACGGCAATTTGTGCTTATTTTTGCAGCATAATTCTTTTTTGTTTTAGAAGTACACTGGCAACTTGACACATGTAGTTGATAAGAAGACCAACAATCCCTTGGGGAGAATTCCTATATACGAGCCCCAAGATGGAGTTGTTATACTTCAAGACATCAACGTCACCCGGTCTGGGGTGTACACTTGCTATGCTAAAGGATTATATCAAGTAGAGGAGAAACAGATGATGTTGACCGTGATGTCTTGTAACAATTCAATTTGTGAGTTTTTTGGTTGCATGCTCATGATAAAAGATATACATGACTTGTTCATGGTTCTTCTATTTAGACTAAATGTTTAACATTTTAAGTGATACTGCTATAATTGAAATAAATTTATACCTGATTTTATGTCTAAGAAGTAACAATTGTGTATTATTTTGAAATTCAAATGTTTACAAAATGTAATTTACTGTTGTTAAATATAAATCTTTTACTTGAATTATTTACTCATAATTATAAAAAATTACAATATTACACAAACAAATAATCTAATTAAATTACTGATCACTGTTGAAACTATAGCAACTAAACAATAATTATACTTAATAAGTATTTCATTATTAAAATTGATAATTAAATCGTAATTGTTTTTTAGTATGATATTTATAATAATTAAAGTATTTCTTTTGATCGTGGCTTTTGTATTTTTATATTTATGTGTGAATATTCCACTTTACACTGTATTTGTTTTGTTAATATATTGGAGTTTTAAAATTCTCCGGATAATCTCAGTTTTACCATTAAAAAGTAATTATTGATTCAGTTATACCTCTTCTTTCTAACAGATCTTATCTACATAGTATATGGTGTGGGGATCATAGTCTGCACAATAATGGCTGGGTTTGGCCTCGTCTACCGGCACTGGCGTCGCCTAAGGCCCCTTCAGAAACCGGTTAAGCGCCAGGTGATCGTAATACGAAACCTGATCCCTTCTTCATCCTACATCGGCACGAACTCGTCTGTAATATCATCATTCGAGTCCCCAGGTGGTGGCGAAGGTGGTATTATGATTTCCCCCCGGGAACAGATTAATGTCTTCATTCGACAGGTGGCGGGCGGCAACCCCAGCAGGGGTATCAGTTATATGGTGCCCTCTAATCCAACATGGGAGAAGTCTAGTACGCGTGTTTCTCTCGGGGAGAAACTGGGGGAGGGATCATTCGGGATTGTATTCAAGGCGACCTACAATAGGAAGGTGTACGGTGCTAAGATGCTCAAATGTAAGTGCCAATTAGTACACTAGGCTTTCTTCGAACCATCGTTTTCTGTATTTAAAATAAATAAATAATCCACTCATTTTACGGACAATCATTCGTCACTTATCGTGAAATTTACTTACCATAGAGCATTCTAAACATGTTATATTTCGTTAATGTTTTTTGCAATTTCTAATTACAAAATTTGCAGTAATAGTCTTTTTTTAGAGACAGATGCAAAACATTGCGACTAAAAATTGGATTCTTGGAAACTTATACAGAAAAATGTGTGCGCAGTTATTTTTCGAAAAATAGAGTAAGATAAATAGTTGTATAAATTATAATAAGTCACTCATTAATATTAAAAAAATTGTTATATGTAATGTATTAAACGTTTATTTTTTCCCCATATTTTACGACATTTCACCAATAACTTATAACTTCTTTTGTTACAAATATGTATAATGAATCAAGTGCTCTCCGAAAAATTATTATTCAGGCTTATCCGTCTGCGATTATAAGAGTTCTAAGTAAATGTATGTTGAGAATCAATCATTCTACATTTTAGTATACCTTTTGGCACAGATTTTTAAAATAAAAAATATTAACAATAAGGAAAAATAAGTTAGTAATGCATACATTCATATTCTAGTCTTCCTTTTATATAATATTTATAATTCACAATTTTTTCTTAACTGCATAAAATATGTAATATAATATGCAAAATTTTATATCTGAGTATTAGGAGGGATAAATTATTGATGTTACCTATATATATGCTATTATTTATAATAATGGACAACTGTTCAAATTGAAAATATTATCCTTAACTGTTCGGATGAACATAAACATATTTTTATGTGGTTTCGAGATTAATAATCTTACTCATGACTTACTTATCAAGTTCTTAGTAACGCTTTTATTGTAATAACGTTGTTTAGAACTGTCTAAGCTTTTTTATTATTTGCTGTGCATTATTATTATATTGCATTTTAAGTTATTAACAAATTGACTTATCTTTCCTATAATTAAACCTTTTTTTTTCCAGCTGACCATACAGATAATGAAGTGATTGATTTGGTTCGCGAGTATTTGACGCTGCAAGGCTTGGAGCCTCATCCCAATGTAATCGGACTGTTCGGTGTCTGCACCAAGCAAGGTGGGAGTCTCTTATTTTTAATTTGTGTGCTATTTTCTAACTTATACTGAACTTCAATTATTTAAAGGAATATACAGGGATTAATTCCCCATATTTCGAATTAGTCTAGCATGTCAGAGTTGCCCAATGTTACAGTCTCCAGAGTGAAATTTTGCTACCTATATAATATATATATATATATGTACATATATATCAATGTAAAGTTTTATTGTCTCTTTATATAAATATGTATTATTTGAGTAATTATTGACTACAATTTTAAATCATACTGTCTATGAGGTAAGAGGTTTTTTAGAGTAGAGTTATACTCCACGGTGTAATATCTATTATCGTATATTAAAAGATATCAATACTTTGTAATTCGTTCCCGATTTCGGATAATCAAATTCTCATTTAATATTTTATTACTACTTACAAATTCGAGAACCCTTTATGTTTTGTATTCAAAGAAAGTATAATTTAGGTTTCGCTTATTAACTTACCGGATATATTTTATAACTAAAAGAAATGTATTTCCTTCGATATAAATCCATGAAATTGTACAGGGTGCTCGCTTTTATTGTACGTATTTTCTGTATCACTAAACAAACTCATTCGTGTTTAAGTTTGCTAAGAACACACACAGACACATCTTTACATTATTATCTCCTCTCAAGTTATACTGTTAATACTGTTACACTAAATCAATAAATGTCATCGAGTACAATATTCTTTCAGGTGTCTCAGAGTAATAGTGATGGTCGGCATTTAATTGAAGTTCTATGAAACACTCCAAATTACATAGAGGTGGCCAATTTTAACAATTTCTTTGTCTGATCTTCGGGTATTTATTATTATCGAGACGTTTTGAAGTGTTCTCTTTAAAAATAAAGTACTTTAGCTTTTGCTCTTACTTCAACGTATCTTTTCTGTAAGTTACTGTAATTCGAGTGTTTTCGATTTACAAATCTGTCACGTGTTTTGTAAATACCTTAGATACCAAATTATTGATACGTGATAATATTTTGTTTACTTTGAAGGATTATGATATCGTAACTGTTTTGATATTACCAACTCAGCTAAAAAACAAGTTTAGAAATCTACGAAACTACGCAATTGTTGCTGTAATTCACTTTCCAATACTATTCGCAAAATTTACATCATTTTATTTATTATAATTTCTAAAATAAAAAATTTAATTGTGTTTAGCGTTTTTTATTAATTTAATATATTTTTAGTCCAATATCTGTATTATTCTCCTATTTTCAATATTAAATGCTCTATTTTTAGAAAATATATATTTCTTCTTTATATTAGGTTTACAGACATCGGATACATAGCTATTATGCCGGCTGGGATTTCTAAATTGTAGTTTACTGGTAGTTGAAATGTTTTGCCTTGCCATTCATTTATAACTAAGCGTTTAACTAATAAATATCTATATCAACAGCGCGATATTTTGTTTTTCACGCAGCTTCCTATAAGAATATGTAAGAAAATGAAATTCCATCCGATATTCTGTTTTATCTGATAAAAATTTACTCGTGTTAACTAAGATGTTAGCAAGATACTAGCGATAACATTTTCTGTAGATTCTGGAAATGAAAATTGTTTTCACTAACTACATAGTTAACTTAGATAGATATGGAGATATTTTCAATTTGCATATTGTGTCAAAAATAACTTTCTCTTATACTTTATCCAGACTGGATCTGGATTGGTATGTTTCGATAAAATACCAGTCTTATATGCAGAACATAATTCGTTGTCCAAAACAGGTCCTCTGATGGTACTTTTGGAGTACGCACCGTACGGGAACCTTCGTACCTTCCTGCAGAAACGAGCCACCTACATGCCGGACCTTCCCTATCCGATAGTCTCTTCCAGGGACATGCGAATGTTCTGCAGAAACGTGGCATGTGGCATGGCATACATCTCCTCTCAGTCCGTAAGTACACAGATGAAGTTTTGCAGACATTCTGATTTACAACATTATTAATTTGAATAATTGAAACATGCAATTTATAATTTAATGATAAAACCGGCAGGATAGCAAAATCAACAACGAAAATCTGCTCTCAAAGCTCACTTAAAAATGTTTTGATGGGCACTTAATTCGTTTATTGATGACATTGATGTAGAAAGAGATGCCGACTATACTTTGTTATACATACTTTTAGTGTTTAGAAACAATTATTTATATGTACTATATTTATGTTCCAAGATACTTAACAGAAAATCAATTAACAAACTCTGGCTAAGGTATCAAGTTTAAAGTATTCTTTATATACTACCACATTGACTAATATAAAAAAATGACAATAGAGTTCTTATATCGTAATATTTTATTATTAATAATATATTATCCATCAAAAGTGAGTGAAACAAATCGATTATTAATATAGATATTTGAACATAAGAAAACTTGTATCAAACCAATAGAAATAACAGACTTGAAACTCTTTAATGTCAATGATTTTAATATAATTTTCCTAAATTAACCTTCATTGAGGCATCCTTCTTTCTATAAGTAATACTTAAAAATAGGAAAATCATTTTCGTATTTATTTATATCTTATTATTATTGTATTAAAATATAATATATAATTTGCTAGATGTAATTTTTAATGAAATTTACTTTAAAAATAAATTTATTCTGTTCTAAATAGTCCATGTGACTGTCCAGTTCATCACCTGACTTTATGTGAATTTACATTCCTTTTTGTTATGCATTTATATTCTATGTGCAATTACACGAGTGATATTTATATTTCGCTTCCATACAGATGTGTTAATGTCCTAAGTAATTTGAGTTAAAACACTATTCACAATAAATTGTATCTGATAGTTAAATTATTCAATCAAGGTATACCTTTCATGGTAGGTAAGAATCTATACGTAACTAAATTTGATTCAAATTCCCCTCCCTTTTTCCTCATCTATAGTTAAGGTCGCCTTAAACTAACAATCCTCACCCAGTCATCGAAGCATGTGATGTGATGTGAGCATAAGAGGGCGCGCTAAAACTTTCGACCCGTTAATGCTGAGTCGCTTTGCCCTCTATTATAGTTGGGCTGGTTCGTTGCACTTTGTTTAGTACATACAACGCCTTACGACACATGTATACCAGTAAAGAAGAGAGAAAAAAAGGGGTGAGTGAGAAAGAAAAGGAGGGTGGTGGTTAAGTAACAAAGGTCTCCTTGCTATCTTGTCTTCTGTAGTTGGGTAAAAGAGGAGAGGGCACATAGGACAGGGGTTGGAAGGACAGAGGACGCGTTCACAAAAGGTATAATATATGGGAGAGAGGTAGGAAGACACTAACCATGGCGCAGTCTAACTACTTACCCACTTTAGGCCATGCAGTTAATATTCATTGCTATATTATTTTGTTTCTTGGGAGCCTGTGTGATAAGATAGTAAGTATAATGTTAGGTGAATAAAAGAGTGCGTTGTGTCTATATGTATTGTAGGTATATAATATATAATATAAATATATTTTTACTTTATACATTTGAAGGACGTGGTAACAATATTGTCGGGCCGACTTCTCCGACCAATATGCTGCACCATTTATATAGAAATATGTACAAAATATAGGGAAGACCGTCTTCACCCACGCACACACTTAGACTGGAGTTTAACTACCTAGTGCATTTACAATGGATATTATAGGTCAATACATATATACCTAAATGATACAGGACTAAATGCTGGACGTTGAAATGAGTTAATATGGTAAAGAAAGTCGCCACTTCATTGTGCGAATTATTTGAACGAATTTTTGGACTACTGAAGCATGTAATATGCAAATAATGGTATAAAAAGTATAAATCGGTCTCATGACTAAATTTCAAGGTTTACAAGTTAACGTCTTTGTCTCCAAATTTGTATTGTTGAATTTTGTCTGCATAAAATTATAATATATATTAATATAAAACGATGCATAATATTATATTGTTCGATTACTTAATTGTGATACTTATCGATCGATTTTCTCTATTTATATATCAGACTTTTAATTAGTTTGATACATGTGTTTTTAGTTAAATTAATGAATATTTTATTACTATTAATATTAATATTATGCTTACATATTATAATGCTGTATTGGTTAGAACAACAGATTATACTTGTATTTTGCTATATAGATTATCACTATATGCATTTGAATTTTAACTGAAAAATATCATAAGTTGAAACTATAACGAAAGCATCCAACGATAACTCATCTAGAAGGATATATATTGTCATCTAATAATTAAATATCAATAATCTACTTTATTGATACTACAAATCAATACTCTAATTCATATTATGTATTTAATTCCCTCTGTTAAATTATTAGTTCTGTCTAGATAATTGTTTGATGTGGATACATTTTTTAATTCAAAAAGACCGAACCTATAAGCTAATATTTTAACAATTTCTAAATCCTCGTAATAGTGTCGTTTTTTATAGTTTTCACAATGTTAGCAAATTCTCACTATTGCATATAGTGCAACGGGATAAAAATAGTCAATCTTTTTACCCCCCCAATTATATGCAGCTGTTAATGGTTGGTTTTATATAATGGGAATTTGGGCTATTTCTAGTACAAAATGGTAGTCTGTAGTTTGAAGGCTGGTCATTAAAGTAATTCTATAGTTTGTTAACAAAAGGGCACTTTAAATATATTCTGATTAGTCAGTGTGTCTGTGTATGCGTGTATGACATGCTACTTTGCACCAGTAAAATGTACTTCTATGCATATTTGTGCTCCTACATGTCCTATAGTAAATTGACCCAAGTAGTGCTCAAATAGGTACTATTAAATACATATATACATACATACATACATACATTTATGTTGAAGTGCGTACGCGGTATTTTGTTTCATGCTATTTTAGAATTTATATTATTGTACCTGAAAACCTGACTTATTGCCTATATTTTTTATGCTAAAGTGTTAACAGTTTTTTTAACACTATAAACAATACAATTGAGTAGTGTTTAACGGTGGTTTGACAGATATTTTTGTAATACGATCTTTCAATATGTGAGTATTACTTACTATTTTACTGTATTATAAAAAAACTCAATATAAATGCTTATTGTATAGCATATTAATAGGATAGTAAATGTTGATTTCTTATTTATGCCGTTCTGAAGTCACATTTTCCATTGTGGCAGATAAATTATATTCAGGCTCCATTATCTGTCATTTGGACCCCAAATTTCCATTTTCACTTTTATATTCATTAAACAGTTAATCTGTTTCTCCGTATACTTTTAAAATATATACACAGGTAAAATTGAATTTCTCTAAAAATTAGCAATTTACCTTTGCCAATAAATTCCGACCCATAAAGTATGAAATATTTTATTTTATTTGCTTGCATGTTAAGCAACAAGTTGTTGGTTAGAAGTTATATTCAGCGGACAAAAGTAACGAATGATGAAAACCTCCCTATGTACTGTAAGTGAATAACGTTTTTATTCGATTGGTTTTATTAAGGTGATTTCTTTAGAATCAGCATAATATCTATTCATTTAGTGGTTTTCAGAACAATCACCATTGCCTTAGACATTTTATAAATATAACTAGCCAGATTATTAGAGGTTCATTTTAATTACACTTGTTGAGATGTCGTAAAACCTTTTACAAAAACGATTATTATTATATGAAATTGATGATATAAAAATGTTCTATCGTTTTTCACTTCTTATCAAAACATAATAACATAATCTAATAAATATAAAAATAAAATTTATTCTTATTTTCTTATAATTAACGATAGAAAAACAGGGCTGTTCAATTTAAAATGTAATTCAATATACTTTTTAGAACTGATAATAATTTTTTCAATACTCCTTATAGTACTAACTCACACTTTCCTATTAATCTCACTTGCTTAACTACTGCATCATAAACTCATGTGTTTACTTAAATTGAGCTAATCAATTTCATTAAATGATATTTTTAGTTTAATGAAAATATGCTTTATTATAGTGATCATATAGAAATATTATAACGTAATACAGAACACACAATATGTATATTGATAATATAAATCTAGTAACATTTTATACAAATAATTTGATATTAGTAGCTTTGAATGTGTATATTGATAATATAAATCTAGTAACATTTTATACAAATAATTTGATATTAGTAGCTTTGAATGGTAAATTAAGCTTTGAATTATTTTTGACAGATGCCAACAGCCTTATTCAACACTATTTGGTATACATATTATGTTAATAAAAGAATGACAGCGTTTTACTTTCAAACTGTAATTTGAGCATTTTCCTACAAAAATGTACTGTATATATGCGTTCGTACATCTGACTTGTGTTTGACTGTAAGCGTGGTCATTTTTGGTGTATCAATTTCACATGGGATTATTTGATTATGCACTCAAACTTTCTAAAAAGCGTGTTTTTATGTATAAAATTACACGTATTACTGATTAGTGGATTTTGTACTCCTTGACATAATCCGTACACAACTTCTTGTAAGGTGCTCTGTTCCCCGTCGTGCTGACGCGAAATAACATATTATATTACTTCCTTGTTAACATACGCATATTATTAACAAACACTAACCTATCACGTATAATTTATTGGGCTTCAAAATTTTGTTTGAATTAATTATAGTAGTTCTTCATTCAAAAATTAGTGTATAATTTTATAATCTCAAATAAATTTATAATCTTGATGTCATACCGTACCTTTATGTAACTCATTTAGCAAATGAAAAAATTCAAGAAAATCGATGTATTTTGCGTATCGTTACCAAATGGATTATTTTTGTGCTAGATGACGCAGCTTGTATATATTTGAAATGACATTATTATTTTTTTTATATAATATGTTCATATACTCGTAGCATAAATTGTAAAGAAACTAAAACGATATTGTTTTTGTAAAATTTAATCACCTATACGTATTTGTTATCGTTGAGTTAATAATATTTTAATAGCAAAACACACAACTTCTATATACTATATTTATTAGACATAGTTTATTGTGTTGTTTATAATTAATTTTAATATTTTTACTACCTGTGTTATGTATAAGTTTCATCAATTTTTTCTTCTCTATATTATTGGTATATGTATTCTTTTTAATTAAATGAATAGAGTTAATAGATCTCTTTCAAATAGAGTATTGTAGTATAAATGTAATGCTCAATCTGTCTATATCGATATTTAATAGCATTGATCCACTTCATGATTGTTTATTTCAGATCTTACATCGGGACCTTGCAGCGCGAAACATTCTTATCGGAGAAAATAAAATCGCCAAAGTTGCCGATTTGGGAATGACAAGGACAGTCGATAATTACTACCAAAAGCAATCTGATGTAAGTTCAACACTAAATATTGTTCTAATCGTTGAATCTTTTCATAATATTAATCTTTTTAAATATAACAAAAGCTATCGAATTATTGATATTGAAAGTCATTCCTTTTCATTACTTTGTTCTATATTATTTGAAAAATATGTAATATGAAATAATTGTATGAATAATAATTCTTATACGGACTATATTATACGCAGTATTGTTTGAAATGAAAAAGAATAGTTCCCACTCTGGATATATATTTTATGATTCAATACTTTAGTTAATAATAAAAATGTTCTGATTGCATCGTTTTTTTTAATTTTCATATGAAATCGATTTAACTGAAAACTTTGTTTTTAATTAATATGTTATACGTTGAATATATTGCTAAAAATATGTTACCTATTATTGAAATAATTCATTATTTATACTTTATTTTTTATATAGTTATATCTGTTTAATATAATTAATATAATTAATGTGATTAATATAATATACATGATTTAAAAATGTATAGAAATATACTAAATCTGTCCCACTTTATTCATTAGGGTCGTGTTCCTGTTCGATGGATGGCACCAGAAGCGCTTGACAATCAGCGAATCACTTCGAAAAGCGACGTGTGAGTAACTGATTTAATTTGTTTCTGAATTTACAATATTAAATGTATGAAGACATTTTTTTCTCAGTTCATTTGGTAAATAAATGGCTCGTATTGTGAAATAATGAAACATTTAAAATATAACTTTCGTGCACGTTCCCTAATGTAGCTATTCTATTAAATGCTAGTTGTAGATATTTGTGTTTTTTTCTTGCTTTATTGTATTTAATCTTTCTAATTTAATTTATCTAATATATATTGCTCGTGTTGTCTCTAGAATTATTAAAGAAATACTAGTAACTAGTAACGATCTAATACTTATTCATGCAATTTTATTATCTATAGTTAGGAAATTTTTCTTATTTATTGGTCTTATTTCATCTATATAATAATATGAAGTTGATCGTATTTCCTGTCAAGTTGTTTCGTCTCTATATATTTAAAGCTCTTTGAGTTCACTTCATGCACCACTCTGTATAACGAAATAAACTACAATATACCCACTCAGCTGGTCCTTCGGCGTCCTTATGTGGGAAATCTTCACCCTAGGCGGTGAGCCTTACGGAAGTTTTCAACCTAACCGCATCCGCGAGTACATCAGTCAGGGCGGTCGGAACCGCCAGCCCGATCGGGCCACCCATAGAGACTACCAGTTGATGAAGGCCTGTTGGTCTTTTCATCCCGAGGATCGGCCAAACTTCTCGAGGATTATCCGTCTCATTGACTGTCTCCTTGATCCGACAGAGCCCCCCTTTCCCCCGTTCTTAAATGTTGATGGCACAGAGAATCCCGGAGCTCCACAGGTTAGTGAGTGGCGATAACATCTACTAGATGTAGACTGAAAATTCCATAGCCTAAGTATAGCCAGTAGAATATAAAAAAGATTTAAAATGCTTAGCCATCCTGGGTTTCGAAATGCAGTATAACCTAACGCCTTTAAAATAAAAAGACTTACGTTTTGTTTCATATATTTATGATTTTTTTCTCCGAATAAAAATAAATCATTTTTTTTCATATCAAAATAACACTTAATAATTTACTTTTGAAATTTATCCACATATAAGCCTCTGTTTTATGTAATATTATAAATAATAATAAAATTTAAAGCATGTATTTGTTCAAAAAATTAATTTTCTGTAATTGCACTATCGACATAGATGTTTTGGAAATTGGAAATTTTTCGCTATAAAGCCAAACCTTAAAAAAAACTAGGAATTCGAATGCTTTTATATGCGGACACCCTATATAATAACTTTATTCGTAGTATTACTTATTATTCCTGTATATTCACTGTTCAACTTATTTTTTAATTTTAGGGATATTTTGTATTTTTGTTAAATTAAGCACTAAATTAAATTATACACGATGTAGTATATTATTAATTATAGCTTGAGTGTATTTTTCGTGCTACTATGACACATTTGTTCAGTGCAACAGTTATTTATTTTCGTAAGAAATGTGTCTAGAAAATCTAATTTAATTTTAATTATCAAGAATACTTTTCTTTTTGGCTTTATGATTTTTTTCTGTACAGTCTGTAGATCGTACCTGACAAAATGAATGACAAATAGCGATATAGTTATTGTACAGTAGATATGATTTATTTCAAACTTAAATTTGACTAAAAAGCAGAATTGTTGCTCATAAATAAATCAAACATAGAACACGTAATTAGCTTGTTAACACATAGTTATATATTTTTTTGCTTGTGTTGTAAAAAACTGGATTTGCCATTCTATTTACTACGTAGTGGCATTTTTACTACTACTAAGTAGCACACTTTTTATATTGCAAATTTTAGTCTATTTTGCAATGTTTTCAATTAATATAATATAGGCTTTAATTACAATATATCATTCTACATATTATTTCATATATATAATTAATTCAATAATTTGACTTTTAATGTGTGTAATATACAAAATAGAAAGTGAACCACTTTTTTTCAATGATTCTCTTTTGTATGGTAAATGCCATTTAACTTTAGTTATTTTTAAATAACAAATACATTACTCTCCTCTGCTCTCACCCCAATATAACAATCCAAACAGCCCGAACAGTATCTGATTATGGATGAGAATGATCCAAAATACGAACTCCATTACACACACATGGACAACCGAAGCCACCCCTCCTTGGATTCCTCAGATCTTCCACAGCACTACACCCGCGTCATACCCTCAGCTCCGTTTCTATCTGACACCAGCTCCCCCGCGTTGCCTAGTAACCAGTCTAGGTCGGTATCAGAT
>JAYRBW010144277.1:0-14838 GCA_036023295.1 Invenusta paracnida | reverse complement strand
TAGCTTTTAGCTAACTTAAGATATGATTATTGCTGAATAAATATTTCCTAAACAATACCTGTGACTTGCTTTCTGATATTACCGTAACGGGATATTAATGCATACAATAAATTAATCGGATTCTGTTAACTGGCTAAAATAATAACAACTAGTCCAAAAGTAATATTCATTACGTTAACAGAAACATTTGTTTAACTACATGCAAAGTTTAAAACACTACTTTATTATGAAGTTTCAAATTATAGGGGAGGGGTTCCAGATATTACATGTAAAAAAGCACGTTATTGATAGAGTTAAAATGTGTACTTTGATGTAATTAAATGAATAATAGCACTGTAAAGTAAATAGTAAGTATTAGATAATAAATTTAAATAAATAAAAATAGTGAGTAATACAAATTACAAATTATATACTTTGAAAATTATCTTTAACATAGCTATAAAACTAAATAATATAAACAGTTTTTTAATTATATTATTAGACATTATTAGACAATAATGAAATATAGTTGGCATATTTTTTCAGAGAAATTTGTGTTTGAATCTATTTGAATTAATGCTCTATTTTGCATATTAATAAAACATTTCTATTGAGCAAAATATACACAATTGCAATAGTAACAATAATATTAAATTATAATTAACGAACATATATTAGACCAAATGTAACTGAAGGTGAAATGCTTTTTAATGAGTGTGGTAACATTCATTTTATTCAGTACAAATAATTTGTTACTTTGAAAAGGAACATTTCTATAAAAAACGGAAAAGTCTATTTTTATCAAAAACAATTATTTATAAAAATGGTGACACTCAATTAATAGTAAAATAGTACCCGACACACAAAGTACATTTATTAGTGACTTTGATCATATTAAATGGATTATAACCTTAACTCTTTGTATTAAAGTAACATATCAATTAAAAAACGATTATATATACATGTTTTGAAGTGTGTGTACCTATTGGCTATTTTTATACACAATTCACTAAGAATTTTGAATTCATATTTTTTATAAAACGTAATAAATACTAAAAGTTTACCTTTTAGATATTTCCATTTGCGCATTTTTTTTCAACTAATTTGGGACAATATATAGTGCAAAGAATACTGAGCGATTTAAGATTTAGATACATATGGTCCAATGTGTCAGAGAAATTACTTTCCGCCAAACATCAAAAGTAATTATTAGCAAATATATGTATAGTTACTAAAAGACAAGATACATTTATAATGGTAATAATATGCATACATATATATAAATATTTATATAGGTGTGTGTGAGTGCTTGTGTGAAATATAAGAAATACCTATTAGAATTAATAATTCTAATCCTTACATTAAAAAATAACTTTAGAACAACTTTTAGTTTTCAATTTTTAATTAAATAGTGTAATATTTTTTAATTCTTTTTCTCGTCTTAATTTAAGAGAGATTATTAATCGAATTATTTTGCATGATATTTAATAAAATAAATAGAAATAATCATAATATCACATATGAGTTTAAATTATATGTTTCATAAAATGTTATTTTCAAACGTAACAATATCAAATTATTTTCTGCCTTTTGTATACTTTTATATGTACATAATATGATGTATAATTATTTCATATTTTCACTAATTTGGAAAAATAATATAAGTATAATAAAACTGTTTATAACTATAATAAGTTATAACAAATTCTATAATTATAACAAATTATACGTACATTTTATTATAAACTACTTATTAGTTTATTTGAATAAATACATTACATCAAGCATTAAGTTAACAATTTTCAACATTTAAGTGGATATTTTAAAATTCAATGTAGACAACTATTAATAAAGAGAATATGAAGCAATAATAATAATAATAATTCTTTATTGTAATAAACAAAAGCGAGTACAGGCACGGTACACACTGGCGTACTGCCAGCTTGAACACAAACATATCGGTTACATTTAAGTAATAAATATAAACATTATAAGGATGTCAACTAAAGCTCAATACAAAATTAATATTTCAATAGTAAAAAAACTACAGTGCTGTTCACAAACATTTTAAAATGAACTTAGGCTAACTTTATTGAGCTCTTTATATATACATTCACAGATTTAGAATTTAAAACAATATTTAGTTGTGTATTCCAGATTGGAACCACTCTCTATAACAGAAAAATATTTTCTATTGTTATACAATTATTTTTTCATTTATATTTAATTTTGCATTATACCCCTTAAGTTGTACGTTATATTGTTAACATATAAAAAATCTGAAAATAGAATATTAACAAAATTGTATACAATTTTATAACATAAGCATAGATCATTAAAATATTTTCTATACCTATACTAAATATTTTATACACTAATGACTATATATATATATGTATTTAGTTTTAGGGATTTCTTTAACTAAAAATGTATTTTAGTAAACTTTTTATTTTACTAAATAGACAGCTTATATTAAAATAAAGTGAGTTGTGTAAATCATTCATTTTCTCATCAGCCTCGTCTATAACCAATAAAATAACAATATTTTCTCTTTTAAAGAGATATTAAATATTATTTTCAATATTAGAGAAAAAACCTTATGAACATTGTATTTGTAGTTCACGCAACAAGATTTTAAAACATTAAGAAAAAACTTTCTAAGGATGTTGGTGGTTTTCTTTCTTAGTTATTGAAAGAAACGTTTCTAATCTTTCCCTCTAACGAGACAAAACCTCTTCAAATCCATTTGGGAATTACTAAAGGAAATAGACTTTAGGTATATAATAATAAAATACATACTTATATACAAATTTAAGAACAAAATGACCAAATAAAAGAGAGAGAAAAGATAAAATATTATCATTTTTATTTTCATATTTATATGTATATTTGCGTAACTTTTGAAGGTTCTTATTTATTTATATATATTATAAGCATAGATTTAAAAATAGTTTCAAAAACTAAACAAGGTATAAAGTTTTGATGGGCAGTCAGGCTTGTGTGTGTATAGGTGCGTGTGATAATTGCCTTTGTTGATATTAATCTTTTACCTTAGACTAAACATAAAATGAATTGTTAAAAAACGTAAATACACTTTTTTCTTGAATATTACAAATATTTATGTTAGCCTCTACTGCTTAATTATTGCTTTATCAGAGGAAATACGGTTTTTAAGATTTAATTATTTATTAGTACTAAAAGTGTAATATTCTCTTTTCATGTTATAATTTTATTAGAACAATATTTTTAATTAAAATTATTGATTATTTCTTGAATTTATATTACATTCTAATCTTACAAACATCAATAGACATTTTTTGCTGTTTCTCGGCGTGCGCATGCCACTAATAAAGTCCAGAATACAGACCATGCTACGGCCGGGCTTGAATACCAAATATGTTGATAAGTATATCAATATATTTTCCCTCCGCACATTTAGTATGTATTCTTCAACTTTACAGAATAAAAGAACAATTATTACTTCGCTTTGTAAAAATTCAAGTGTTAAAATAAGACGGAAAGTAATATTTTTAAAAAACCTTATTTATTATTTTATACCATTTTAATTTAAGTGACACTTTTAGGAATTTTTTATATTATCCTAAAATAAATTTAATTAATTAATTTTTTATATTATTATTAATTTTTTAATGAATTAGTAAAGGATAAAAAACATTTGTTTCTCTATTTAATATTAAATGAACTCTTGCAAAATATTAAAAGTTTTTTATTTAATAAAAATATAATACTACTTTATAAATTACTACATTATTATACATATATATTTAAAAGTTTGGTAATATTTTTATTATATTTTAAGGCAGATATATATTAACTCAAAATAAATAAACCTACTATTAGATCAGAGCTATGCTGACTTATAGAAAAACTAATGGTTATTAAAAAGATATTGCTAGATATAACGTAATGCTTAAAAAATAATCTGATCAATTAAATAAATAGTCACAGATATATGTACACATTTATATATAAATATGTTCGGTAGAAGTAAACAGAGTAAATTACACCCATTTATCATACCATAAAGAACAAGTCACGGGTTATGAAAATCGAAGCATAAATTTCCACTTAAATTTTTCGTTGACAGAGTATTTTCATGCCCATCCGCATGGAAGTCTTTTCCAAACGGATAACTCCCCTCAAAGCCAACATACAGTCAACTTCTTTTGATCAAACATATTCGTATAGCTAAAGATATATTTTCCTAAGATGATAATTAAACAAGAACCACGTATGCATATATGTATGTTGTATTATACGCTGCATTGCTTGCAAGATTAATGTGCTAAAAGATAAAATATTTCAACTCTAATAGTAGAAAAACCAGAATTATATTACAGAATATATGTATTTTAAGCACAAAAGTTATACAATGAGTTTTTATCTTATAATTAACGTAATTGAGCATTGTAAAGTACATACGTATTAAATTATTATAAATAAATATTTGATATGATATTTATTTAAGTGATGATATTAACATTTTTAAATTGCTAGACAACCAGACTTCAGTAAGAAATTGTACGATTTACGTGGAGATGCCTGAGTATTTATTTGTATTATAATTTAAATTCTTTAATATACTATATATTGTTATGCATTCATTAAATTTATTTACCATTTTAAATTTTTTAAACATGGCTATTGTTAATTTTAAATATACCTCAACCAAACTATGTAAATTACCAGAAATATTTGTAAATTGACAAAAATACATACTAAATATTTAAATATACTTTTCTGTATAAGAGAGAATGTGGCACCCCTGTGATATATATAAAGTAGACTTGTTTAGAGTTTAGCGTGTATAACCACAGCTACCGGGAACATATATATATGTATAAATAATCTTTATTATAGAGTGGACCAACATGATTATGACCAGCCAATGAGCACAATACGACAGCGCTAACAATTTACTACAACCAGAAGTCCGTTGCGAGACTCGAACCACCGCCCTACGGGTTTGTAGGCCAGTACGTTACCCACCACGCTACGCTCTCCTTAAACTACAATTTAATTACGTTTGATTTTTTTAGACATCATTTTGAAAATAAAGTATTTATTCTACATTTACGCATCCATACATGCATCTTATCTTTTACATATTATATTATGTAAAAGTATTAGTAAACAACCTTAGTTAACAACATTTAAACAAAGTTTTATGATTCATTCTTTATGATATCTTAATATTATGTTCACATCGAGGATAAAGTCATTCACTAAAGACATAAAAAGAATAAACATATACAAACATATTTCAAATTTCAGTATTTTATAAGAACTTTAATTATGCTGTTTTTTTAATTTTGAAATCAAATTTAATTAAACTAGAACATCTAAGGGTTATTTTTTGAATTAAAATGCATTATACTTATGCATATCTATAGATGAAATATAATACAATTTTAAGTAGATGTATTATATATAATGTAACATGAAGTATAGTGTAATGCCACAATTGCAATAATCTACTAAGTAAAATAGAAATTAAAAGCGTTAATTTTCAAACGATTTAGATATAATTCTAATATAATTATTTCTATAGCAAAAAACAGATTTTACGACAATTATCGATCCCATTAACCGTCATATTTTTTAGATAAAGGATGTGAGGGAGATGTGACTTTCGAGATAAAGGTTATTTTCGAGCTGAAAACGAACGCTACAAAGCTTGGAGAAACATGATGAGGAATGTAAATTATAAAACATTCTGTTTGATATACTAAGTCTTATTATGAGGTTTATAAAATATTGGATACACAAAGACTAAACAAACTCATGGAAATTTACGTCACTTAAAATATGTTAATTAATTTGAGATAATAATTTCAGAGTTTATTATTAATATTAATAATTATATTAATAGTTTATAATATTAATTGAGTTTCATAATTTCAGATATAAGTTTAGGTTTTTTGGTGGGTACCATTTATTTTCTTGGCATTGATCACTTAATTATGTTGTAATTTATTTAAAAAATAAACATTTGATTCCGAAAATTTAATACAATTTTTCATGTTTAATTTACAGTTTTATTTTATTACACCTAGTTATCATTGTTAATTAATGTCTTGATTATTTTAATTGACTCTTTTTCATTTGTAAATGATAAATGTTGAATTTATTTTCTTAACCGTGCACTAAACTTTCTATAAACAAGTATTTCAATTCGTATACTAAACAATTATTTCACTATGCACATAATCAATAAATATAAAATCACATTGTTAATCCCCTTTTACGTTTTGTTTAAATCTCGATAAAATTACTACAGGCTAGTTCAATTAAAAGTTAAATAAGAAAAAAGAAAAAAGAAAACATTTTCTACGACATTCATTTGAAAAAGTCTAAATGGCAAATTGTCACGCAAATTATATAATATATATTTTTTTAATTCCTCTTAGAAAGTGTTGATTCTATTCTTAAGGTAGACAAACACAGACTTCACCGGTATTTATTTATTTATATTATATTATAACAGCATTGATTAAATTATCCAGACATAGTTTGTAATAATCGGTTTTATCATGTAGTTATATAAATAAATAATAACCCCCGGAATTAAAACTCAGTTTTGGATAATAAAATGTGACAAAGATATTTTTGTTAATCAAATTTAAAAAACTTGTTTAATGATTTTTTTCAAATTCATGCGCTGATATGTTATACTAAAAAATTAAACAACAATGTTTAGAAAATTTGTTTGCTACTTAATATATTATTAAACTTATTTGTCGGTACAAATGTAAATTCATTTTAGTTTTTATGATTATAAATAAATTAATAATAGTTAAATGCAAAACGCAAAAATATTTCGAATAAAATAATGAGAATATATTTTGTATATTCGAGGTTAATTATTTTTAATATATTGTTATAACATCAAATACTCATTCTCAATATCTTAGTATTTAAGTGAATACACATATCCATAATGAACGTATTATATCAATTTTATACATAAATACTACTAAATTGGTTTTAGTTATTTCTTACATACCTTAAATACAAAATATTGGGGTTGAACTGAAGGAAGTAGCCAATTTACTCAACAATAAATACGAGGGGGCTTCAATAAGTTCTCGGACTCAATATTAAAGCAACCCCCTAGACCTATAATCAATATATTTTCATGAACAATAGAAACATTTAATATATTGGTGAACATTTCAAGTCAATATCTCCACGGATACTTTTATAATTCAACTTTTGAAGGGGTTGCTTTAATATTGAGTCCGAGAACTTATTGAAGCCCCCTCGTAATAATGAGAAATCGCTATATGAAACAAATATAATTATTTAAATAAACAATACGACGTTTCAATCTCACCTAGAGACCATTATTATGTAAAGTAAATAATACTGAGGTTATTTATATTATTTAAATTATTTATTATTTATATTATACTAAATAATAAACAAATTATCTGCTTTATTTGTATTATTATCTGTATTATCCAGTTATCTGTATTATTTATAAATATGTTTATTAAAGCATTATTTACTCTACTTGATATAGTGGTTTCTAAATTAGACTAAAACGCCGTATTTTTTATTTAAAGAAATACATTTGTTTGATATAGTGGATTCTCGTTGTTACATAATATTGTATTGTAATAATAGATAATATATATAAAATATGTTTAATATAAATTAATTTCAATATTAAATCTGCCTATTTTAATTAATAGTTGTATAAAACAATGGTAATATACATATGTTGTAACTTTAAGTATAATAAAGAATTAAATAACCTTCATTTAAAATACGCAGATTTAATATTTATAGAATATATGGGAATTAAGGAATTCTTTTGAAAATTCGAAGATGGTTTTATGTATACAATATAAATGTGATATACTTAGCCATATTTGTAAATATTTTTATCTATGGCACTACAAATTTGCATTTTAATTTTTATATACATCTATATACACTGTTTACCTCAAGTTCTGTATTTTTTATTATTGATATATTTATACTACAAATAAAATATTCCAGTAATTTAATTATGATATAAATATATAAATATTCTTTTAACAAATTCGTATTACTTTAATTATTTTCAATATTATTATTCAAATAACAAAATATGAATGTGCTCGTTTTAATTCAGACTAACAAATCGTATGTGAAGTCAAGATATACTTTGAAAGCTTAATTGGAAGATGTTTGTTTGATCGATTTCAATGTATTTGTTGCTCTTAAAATTAGAAATTTTAAAATATTTGCACATAATCATAGGCCATCATCAATTTTTTAGTTAAAGACAGATTGTTGAGATCCTATGTAATATGTAATATTTTGGTTATTATAGGGGTGATCACTAAATCTAGATGAAGAGCAGGAATACCATTAGTTAAATTGCGTGTATAATCAAAATTCAAAGCGTAAAAGTTCCGTGGCCTTGTTAATAATTAATCTTTATGGTGTATCTGTTCCTAATAATACTCAATTATTCTACGTCATAATTCCGATCTAATTTTTCTCACGTGTATAATTTATAAATGTTGGAAATTATATCAAAACAATTGTACATTAACAATATTAACTCCTAGAAATGTAAAAGTATGAAGGAAAATTGAAAGTAATACGTAAAAACAATATTCTAGTTATATTATTAAATTTCATTGGAAATATGAAACAAAAGATTGCAAAAATGAATTTATAAATTATTATTAATTCCTACGTATATATATGAAACCCATACTATATATAATTAATAAATGTATCAATCTACCATAATAGATTACACGAATATCATAACTTGTAACACTTTTTAATAATTGAGATAATATATTTAAAAATTTTGAAAATACAATTTTAATATGTTATTATTATATGAAATTTTATATACATATTATTAATTCATTATCAATAAAACATCAGGGCTGTAGGAATGTCTATAATTTTGGAGGGGTTCATTCCCAAAAGGCGCCAAATATAGGTTCCCAGAATGTGCTTTATTAGTATTAGGCGATTATTTATTGAGAAGTGGAAATCAAACAGCATACGGAAAGATATTGAGCAGTTATGAACAGAGCATGAAAAGCCATAAACACAGTGACTTTC
This sequence comes from Invenusta paracnida, assembly GCA_036023295.1. Classification (NCBI taxonomy): domain Eukaryota; kingdom Metazoa; phylum Platyhelminthes; order Proseriata; family Coelogynoporidae; genus Invenusta; species Invenusta paracnida. The sequence goes on along the minus strand of JAYRBW010144277.1, from coordinate 5,760 downwards.
ACTAAATAAAAATTATATAAAAATGTCAGTAAATCTAAATCACAACCTACGATTTTTAGAGCTATAAAATATAGGCGCTATATTAGGATGTAGGCGCAAGGTAAAAAATTGGGGGGGGGGGGGCTCGAGCTCCTCCCCCCTAGCCCGACGGCTTCTACGGCCCTGAACATATTACATTTTATAACATAATATTATAATATAATTACGAAGTATCATGCATATAAAGGGGAAATCTAGTGGAAAATAGTACTGAATAATATATAAAAATAATACTTAAATAGTTCATTCAAAAGAATTTAAAAACTTTAAATAAATTTATGAAGATAAATTAACAAGCTAAAAATGAAAATTTCTAAAATAAATATTACTCAAATATTTTTTGTAAGTATACATAAAGTATTCTTATATTTAGTAATTTGGTTTAAAATAGCTAACGCCCTTGCTATAATTCTACCACATAAACACAAAAATGCTCCCACTTACGATCGGTAAATGTTTTATAGTGGAGTAATTCATACTTACCTATAACTTCTTAAATAATTGTTACAAAAACTCTGAATTAGTTTAAGAAACTGTATATTTAAGAAAATATGCATGCAGTGATTTTGTCACGTACGTCAGAATATCGATAAAAATGAAGAAACTAGGTTAAGATAAAAAAAATCGAGTTAATTGGATTAGATACTCGGTTAAAATATAATGAAACAGATTTTCATATTATAATTCCTCTGGATTTATTTTAGTTGAGTGTCATTAATTATTACACCTTCAATGTGTATAATATTTATGTTAAACAAGTAGGAAAAATATATAATTAGACAATAAAATTTCTCAAAAAATTATTGTTATATACCAATTATATTTTATTTCACTAAATATAATACATATTATATTTAGGCTAAATGTAAATATACGCATATATATATATAACAAGACGTATTTAGTTTGGTTTATAAACTTTATATACCTATATAATAATACCTCTAAATAAAATTCCTAATTTATTAAAATCTATAACTACATCCACGATGTATATCATGCCTTTGGAATATTTTGGAGAGTTCATAATCTAGATTAATATCTACGAATCTATCATTTATATTAGGTACCTTAAATCTAATTAGAATTGAAATCACATATTGCTATCAACATAATGTATATTTTGGTATTTGTAATATGTAGGTATTGTTATTTAATTGATTAACTTAACTTAAACACAGTGAACATTATATTTCCATTAAAATTTATCAAAAATATAACTGTAATAAATATTACTGCATTACACTAAAAATAAAAATATAAGTTAAATATTTGTATAATATTGTTGGTATTCTAATCAGAATTTTATTTTGAGTGTTAAAAATGCTTCAGAATTAAATATCAATTGTCAGATAAGAATCTAGGCATATCGATTAATATTAATAGAGCATATTGATATTGAAAAATATTGAATAGATTAAAATATTTGTTATTAACTTTAATATTCAATTATGTAGTAGATCATAGTTACAAAATTTATATTAATAACAATGATTTTACAGTATATTTGATATAAAAAACAATTAAACAAACTACACATATAGAAACATTTAAATTATTAATATTTCTAGATAGGTATATGTAGTTTGTTGAAATGTTTTGTTTTGCTTTGTATATTTCTTTTCAAAAATTAATATTGCAATATAAAATCATATGAATATATATAAAGCCATTGATAGAATAAATAGTTATAATGTTTAAAAACCGAAAACTTTAAAAGTATAAATAAAATATATATTACAAATTTGGTGTCTGCGCATACCTATACTATGTCAAACTAAAAACATGATCATCTAACATGATAACACCAGACTCCATGTTTCGAAACTCACCACTAATTTTATGGTGCAAAATAATATTCGAAGCAGCCGGCATATAGTCCCGATGAATACTTCGATTTGTTTTTCCACGTCTCGAATCATTACGAGAAACGATAGAAAATTTTAATAACAATAATAATACTATTTTAATTTGATGAAAGTCTAGTTTCACGAACTTTTTTTTCCTCTTGTTTTGGATAATACGTTAAAAGCAGCTTTCTAGCAGCAAGTAATCGACTTAGGAACATTATAATAATATAATTTTGAAGTTAACTTAAAAGAAATTTGTATAAAACATTTTGTAAATAACCTCACAACCTTCAAGGCCTATGACGCTTTTAAAGAATTATTCTGTAATTTGGGTTTGTTTTTTAGGTTTTAAAAGCGTTAATATATATTAACAAAATGGAATTTCCTATGCTTTGACATTTGAAAGATATGTTAAATTGAAATAAGTCAATAACTTCATATATAAAGAATGTATCTTGCCAACGCATTACTTTGCTAATAAATGAATTATGCACAATATTTTAACAAAATTTTACAAAATATGAAATGTGAGAACATAATATGTATTAGTGTCTACAAAATTATAATTGAGATTTTAAATGTAGGCAATCAAACTTTTTCTGTGTCCAACTTTATATAGAACACATTTTGATGTCCGATTTATTAAATAATGGTGCGACTTCTTGTGACAGAATAAACATTTATCGACATTCCTTTACGAATAATTTACATATAGCGTAAAGTAAATACGACTTTATTGTAAAAATAATTGCTTACAAATTTTTAGTATGAAACATGGAAATATTTCTATATTTAAAGGGAGATTTCACTTTCAAATACTCTCTATAATATGTGAACCTTTTACTTAAACCTGAACCCCATTTTATGCAACTAAACCTTTAAAATTAATATAAGGTTACCTCTTTGGTTTCATTTCCCGCATCCCACAAGTTATCTGTCCCTTTGGGAGCGTTGACAAATTGACATCCATTTATTCCTTTCGAGATATCACCCTACTCGAAGTCAGTATACCACTCCATGCGGATGCCAGTGAACCTCACTGACATGGTTACCCTGACGAATTTTTTGAAGGCCTCTAATTAAGTATTATTGTATTGTATATAATGTTAAAATAAACTGAATCCGTTTTAATTTGGATTTTGTAACATTCGATTTAATAAATATGTAAATGAAGTATTTACTTACACTCTCTAGAATTTTATTATTGTTTATAAGAATTCATTTATACAAGGTAGGTTCAAACAACTCACCATTAGTGGCGCCCAACACACAGTAAAGCTAACTGTAATGGCGCCCAAGAGTACCATCATCTGCACCTCCAGGTCCTTTGATAGCTTCTTGTTCATCTTTGAGCACACACACGTGACATTTATGCCACTAGCACGCCTCAGTGGGGTGCTGGCATTGCTGTTCAGATTCCCAGTAACCGGTGCTGCCGGCAGTATTGTGATATCTGTATTCGCCTTCTTAGAAACAAACGAAACTGATGGCTCGGATACTAGACCTCGGCGAACTCGACGAACGTGAATAAGTGTTACCATTACAATAACATTACAAACAACAATGAGAATGATGAAGAAAAGGTTGAGGCAGGCGAAGAGGCAGGCGTAGATGGTGTCAACGAGTTGCTCGGAGTGGAAGTTCAAAAAACACCAGGTCCCGGGAAATTGAAGAGCGTAGGTGCCGAATCCCATGAGTGGAAGCGTGCTAAACAGAAGCACCGCAAGCCAGGTTCCGGCTATCATTCCTCGAGCACGTCGCTTGGTGACCCAACGGGAATAGAAACTCCACAACTGAACACATACCACACGTTCTATGGACATAAGGGCGACTATGAGGGGTGTGACCATTCCCATAGTGATCATGAGAAAGGCGTGAAGTTTACAAGTATGATCTCCTCCCAGCCACTCAACTCTGGTAAGATTCTGTCGGTAGTTGACAGTGGCTCTGCTGTACACAATCAGTGGAAGGATAGAGGTGAGCACCTGACCGAGTAAGTCTGTCCAAATCAGCCCAGTCAACAAGACATAGAAAACAGTCCGCTGTCGGCTAGCTGTCCGCGACTTGTAGAGTACGATAAGGGCAAAAATATTCCCTACAACTCCGGTGAGGAACATAGATAGCGGGGTGGCAATGTTGATGCCCTTTCGTGAGAAAATAATGCAGTGAAGGTTGTCAGAGGCTTGGAGACAGTTCCGATAGACACTGGAGGACATGTTGACTACCTTACCGGCTGGACGGAAAACTGTTGAGCTGTAGTTAGCTGCAGCTGAGGTGAGGCCACCTCGGGTTAAACTTAATCGGTTGTAGTCCATACTACTCGGTGGTTGATTCTAAATGAATGACTTTAGTTGTCCTTAATCACCTAATAATAATCCAAACTGTATTCTTACTCTCAAACAAGCTAAGCTCTCTTTCAGAAAGTATTTCACAACTTCTAGATTTTTTAACACTGACCTTATTATAATTTTGGTCTGTCTTTTAGAATTTAGAATTGTATATGATTGAATATTTAAAATGTTTCAACTATGTGTAGTAACTTATATATATTTGATTTAACGATTTCATTGGTATAAAAAAGAGGGTGTTGTGATTGGCTGATCGTCAACATGCTTTATTTATTTAACTTATGCAAATTACATATATAAATGCTATTTTTATAAATTTACATTTTAGACAGCAAAGTATATGTATGTGTGTTAAAAATTAAAATAAATGGAATCAATTGATTCGTATATTCTCTAGAAAAGTCTCATAAGCATTCGGTGCTTATATAATCATATTAGTAACATACAAGTTTTGCTTATATTTTAATGTTTGTTTTTATACATTTTACTCATATGGTTGTTGATTAAAGAAGAAATCATATTTAAAGAATAAAATATATATCTATGTATAGGTTTTTTCTTTGTACCTTTCATAACCTCGTAATTTAACTATTATAAATTATATTATCTAAATTTTATATTAAATTGTAGGTATATTGGAATATGAGTATTAAGTTTTTGATTATATACAAGGCTTCTTCAGAGTTATAGAAATAAATGAATATATATTATTTAATTAATATAATTTTAAAATACTAAATAAATATTTATTGTTTATAAAATTGTAAATTTCTGATCTAGTGCTGTAACTAAAACTGGGCAAATACAAAACAACTAAAATACACAAAATAATATTTAAAATTGACAAATATTGATGACTATCAGTTTCAAATATCTGAGATTTTTATATTTGAAAACTTTTTTAAAAGTTTATTTCATATTTTAAAGCGTTCATTTTTATAGAACTAAAATTTTAGATAAGAAATATGAAATATTGTTATAGGTATATATGTGTGTGTATATTTATTACCACAACGAGTAGTGAAACTCATAATCGAGTGGGTAACATGACAAGAAAAACAATATGAAAAAAAATAAAGTTTGCGAATGAGTCAATTTGCTAGCAGGCGCGGGGCCCACCAGCCAAGCATGCTTTCCTCAAGTTTGGATCTGGCTTTCATGACGCTGGGATGACCTTTCTTGGAGTTCCGTGTCACCGGACCTGTTAGCCTTGAAGGACGAAATAAGGAGGCAAGCGAAGTTGGTTCTTTGTTGGAGTATATCTTGCTCGCTAGATTCTGTCGATGCTGAGAGCGACGAACAGTGAGATTGGTCCCGTTCAGCCGGGATAGAAGAGGCTGTGATGGTGTGAGGTCCTGGGCTTGACATATTGTTCGAGCTTCAAAATTGAGGCCACGCTCTAAGCGTTGTTGAGCTGTTTGAGAGAGGTCTGCCCAGATTTGGTCCCAGTAGTCGAAAATAGGAAAAACCAGCGTTTGGACGAGGCTCTTCCGTAGGTTTTCACTGAGGTACCTCGAGTAGCG
>JAYRBW010144266.1:0-14840 GCA_036023295.1 Invenusta paracnida | reverse complement strand
TTACTGTCCGATTAAATCCGTACCGTATTCCTACATTAATACCCGATTGTTAATATTCCATCTTTTAAACTTGTGTAAATAAAATAGAAATTCTCCGTGTGTACTTTTAAAATAAACTTATTTATGTGCGCTACTTAAAAATTAGCATTGAATATTTAATATTTAATATTTAAACTTAAATTATTTATGTTATTCAATTATATTATAATGATTTTATTCAAACATACAATTAATATGCAACAGTGTTTTATACATATTTACACAGATTATTCTTTGTTAATCTCCGCAAATATGTGTAATACATTTTTTTATACTTCTTAAACACGGCTATACCAATTGCTCAACATTTTCTTTTTTTATTGGAACTTCAGAATCGTTCAACTAAATGTCTCAAATTATAACCGAAATAATACATACACTATTTTCAAATACACTCCATCAAACAACCTGGGTGTTAAAATAAGGTTATTTACCTACTCATCTTATAAACATGCTATAAAGCGTTTTCATTCAAGCTCAATAGTTTATACCTGAAAGTATTGTCTCTCTTGCCAGTGCCATGAGTAGCTCAGTTGGTAGAACACTGGCTTAGTGGGCTGAAGGTCCCGGGTTCAAACCCCGCCCGGCAGCATACTCATCTATGCTAGCAGCTGTACTAGTCGACTGATTAGCAGGTCTAGAATGAGTAGATGCATTTGTGTATACGCCACAGCCGCCAAAGCCACGTAATAATCGAAGAGCACGTTCCTCTGTCTCTCCGTAGATGTCGAGCAGCAATACATCTCCGCAGAACGGGAGCGGTATTGAGCGCACGTCGCGGACCAATTTGTACATCAAGGGTCTCTCAGAGGACTTCACCGACCAGCGTCTCAAGGAGCTCGTGCCTGACCTCAACCAGGTGAAGTCCGTCAAGGCGGCCACCGAAGACGACAATAAGTGTCGAGGTATGTTTGCTCGAGACATGTCTAGTACTGTATCACTAATGAGATAGTAATATTCTTATCGATCTATAGCTATATATATATATTGATCCGATTCTTACAAATCAATGAAATTGTTTTAAATACTAAATAATGAACAAGCTGACACTTTTCAATCAGAAAACTGAGCCTCAGAAACTTTTCATGCTCATTTAGTTAGTTTCTCTTAAAGCATGGATTCTTATGGAACAATTTTATTCTGATTAATTTAACTTTGGGGAAAATAACTTTATTGTATGTTTAAGGGATGCATATTACATCCAAGTAAACTCGCATGTTTTAGAGCTTTATATAAAGTATAATAAAGATATATGATCACTTTCATGTTTCAAATTCTCCACTTGCAATTCGAAAACATAAATTGATTGATATTACTAAATTGTTGAATTCTGTTAAATGTTTCTATTCTATTTTTATGGATATGCGATATCAAATTATCTCATCGCTTATTCAAAGTCGACCTAAACAAAGATGCTACGAATGGACTATTTAGCTTTAATTATGATCATTTTTAATCTCCCTGTATAAGTGAAAACCTAACTATTTATACAAATCAGGCGCTAACTTGACTCAATTTTAATGCAATATAACTCGTTATACGTTTCGAATATACCTACTTGATTGCTTATTTTATTCTATTTTGGCCCATCGAACATATATTTTTTATGTTTCCAAATTTTAAATACATTATCAACTTATACGATAACTTTTCAGCAGTCGTAATATACATATAACTTTTCGTGTACCCATAATATAGTTGTTATATAAACAAAACATAGTATAATATTACTAAGTGATATGATCCGTCTTTCAAAAGTTTTATGATAACCTGAATTCAAATGTTGTGTTTTAATGCTTTGTTAAGTTATCATAATCGCATCACAATTGTATTCCTAATAATTTTGTTAATTGCTTTGTAGTGATATTAGTCAAACTATTTTCACATCAATTTCGTGTTACATATACGTGTTATAGGCACATTGGTGTCCAGGCTTCATACAATTTGAAATGATATAATATAATAAATTATGTAAGCAGTAAATGCAATTAGTTCCCTCTAATATGCTTATATTTTACCAGAAAAACCCTTCCTCTCAATCGCCAATTCAATATTTCAGTTATCTATCTAAGTATATCTCCACTTTGTAGTAACCGGAACACAGCTGCCTGAATCATTCCTACCAATTTCTACCTCATTTTACTTTTGTCTCCAGATTGTTATACTGCGGGAGTATAGTTATATCCTTCCCCTTTGGATATTTCATCGCTAACGTTTTCCCTATTTTTTAATCATTTTCATCTGGTTTCCGCAGGTTTCCTAATTGCTGTGCGAATCTAATATGATGTTAACTTCATTACTAAGTCACTATACCACTCTTTCAAATTGAGTAATTTTTTTTTTTATAAATTTGGAACGGTATATTTTGTTGGATGTTTGGACGATATGAAGCAGGTCTATAAAGTTGACTATCGGAAAACTCTGCGTCAATGTAGACATTTTGTTCTGTTGTATGTTCTCTTTAAACAAAAAAACAATAAAATTGAAGATAAGAAGTGTTTTAGAAATTTATATATAGGCAATAGTATTATCACCTATATCTGTATGGGAAATGCAGGCAAAGATATTAAATGCACTAACAAAATAGGCCATGATACGCATTTAAAGATATATACATTTAATTTGTTAACTCTATTAATTTACAATTTAATATTATTTGAATTAAACTCAATTAGAGTTCTATTAATAGCTATATTATCTCCAACCATCAAGAAAGCATTGTATCGGATGTATTCATATCCTGCTTTTGTATATATATACGATTGCAAATATAATTATGCATCTACTTAAATTGTTCGTACATTTTTTTTCTAAATTCAATTAAAAGTATAATTATAACAGTCGTCAAAAATGTCCGTCACAAACACGGAAGAATCTAATATATTGTCATTGATATCCTAATCTATAATACTGGTAATTCAGATGATTATATAATTCTGCCTTCATGTCACTTCAGGATATGGATTTATTGATTTCCATTCTGAAGACTCCGCACAAATTGCTCTTCGACACATACAGCAACATCACGATGGTTACACGATCAAGTTCGCCAAGGTCAGTCTAAAGACCAAGTCTGCTTCTTGAACCAATATTCTCTATTATATATACCTACTCAAACATTTTCTATGTACAATAGGCTGTAGTTTGTATATATAAGTTGCGGAGTATTTATTTATAATAAATTATTATTAATATTGCGGGTTTTTTAGACCTTCTTTGAGAAGTACCTTAAATACATATATATGGTATGTGACATCGGCTAAGAAATCAGATAAACTTAATTTTATAATTGATTGTTTAGTAATTATGTATTTTGAAATAAGCCACGCAACGATTTTATTCAAATTAATTAATTAATCAAGAAATTTTACGAAACGTAATATTACAGTAGACACTATTTGTAGTTCTAAATTTAATTTATTGGAAAAAATATCGATTTTTACCATATGGATCCAATTTCACATGTATGTGGTATATGAATGTTTGTTCATATATGTTATATTTTTCTGAAGTTATACACTTTAATAGTAATATATATTCTGAATTATTAATAAGTAACTATTGTTCTAAACTGAAGTCACTCTGTCATGATACAACCCTCAAATCATACATGCTGTGCTGGTTATAAATACGAAGTTTATATATATATATATACATATGTAGGTAATTGTTCATACATCATCCCGATTAATAAATTTATTACTATAAAACTGTTAGATATTATTCCATACATAACTTTTTGATATTGTCATATAAATGTCTAATGTGGGAGAACTATGGATATATAGATGAAAGGATCCTTCTATCCCATTTAGTATCTTTAAAGAGGAATCAGAAATATTATATCGGCGTTTTTAGGAAGGAGCCGACGGTATTATAATTATTTTTCTTTGATCCGGTATATTTCAATATATGTATATTAGATTGAATAATTAATTGGATACTGATGGCAGCATTTTATACTATATAGTGCTTCCATGGCAGACATAGGCATACATTAATATACTTCAACATAATATATATAGCTGGGGATATATGTATATATATATGATAATGTCTGTGTGTGTGTGTGTGGATTTCGAATTGTTTAATTTAGATCTATTTAGTGCAGTCAAGTTATCAATATATCGAATCTATTTTATGCGTGATTTTGTCGGAATAATTTGTGGAATAATTCCTTATTTCACGAAACTCGTGGTGCATGCCAAGTTGGGAAATTCTTTTTACTACTATAACAGTGTATAGAATGCTATGTAGCATATTAATGATGATAATTTCAATAATATAATAATGACAGCAGTTCCGTCCAAATCTTGGTTTTCCGATGCACCTAGCATGAATATTTCCTTTTACATAATTGTACTATATGATTCATTTATAAACATATCAACTAAATCAAATAATACTTGAAAGTCATGGCAATTTCCCAATTTTTAAAGAGTTACATTATGTATCCAGTATGAGTTTTTTTTTAATTGTTTACGTATATTTATTGGATCATCATGTTATACTTAAATTTTGAATTAACTTGAGATTTAAACTTACCAGATAAGAACATGACGTACTTGTTTTACATCCCCAGTTTGACACTCAATTACATGGCATTTACAGAAAAAAATAGAACCTAGGTAATCCTGCCTTGATCTATAATCTAGGAAAAGCCTCATAAACAATCTTCCCTAATTACACACGTCTTGTAACCTGCCTGCACACTGGTCCCCTAAAACGGGTTTGCCTGTTTATTTTCTTCAGAATTGCCACTTGTTGTTTGTGAGGGAGCTTTTATCGACAAGTTTTTGAGGTAGACACTACTTCACCTCTGTACTACTATTATAACAAGAGACTATATTATTACGCCGTATAATAGTAATTATAACTCTTTATATTACGTCACTCTATGATAGAGCAGTATACTATTATACCATTATTATTATTGTGCATTATTTGCGTACTATACAATTATAACGAACTGCATTTTGTGATTTTGGAGGAAGCAAGTGGGATGCAGAGAAATCATCCATCTCATTGAAAACTGCTTTTATATGTACATACGATAAAGATGTTCGCTGATTCGTCTTTTTCTTCTAATAATTTACTTTAATAGGCGATTTGGAAGAATTATACTCGAATATATCCGCCATTTATTTATAAAAAAATACTAATTTGGTGTAATAATTAAATTCAACAAACGTGCAATTTTGCGATACTTCTAACAGTTTAGTAAATGTAAAGTGATCGGCTGAATTAAAGTTCTGATGGTCCCCTAATATTTTAATAAAATGTTTTTGTATTAAATATTGCTAGAAAAGTGTGAATGCTAAATATAGTAATTCGTATCGTATACCAACCGATTTAGAATTTATTTTAACAGTTAGTTAGCAACTCTATTATACACCTGTCATGTAAATGACAGTAAAATACTCAAAGTTGTCCACTTATTATCACAAATAAAAGTAATAGTCCACAAATATTCAAGCGGGATAAAATCTAAAGGTATGTGAATAGTCTGAAGAGTTGATGAATAGTCCGAACAGTTTGTGAATAGTCCGAACAGTTTGTGAATAGTCTGAAGAGTTGATGAATAGTCCGAACAGTTGATAAATAGTCCGAACAGTTGATGAATAGCCCAAACAGTTGATGAATAGTCCGAACAGTTGATGAATAGTCCGAACAGTTGATGAATAGTCCGAACAGTTGATGAATAGTCCGAACAGTTGATGAATATTCCGAACAGTTGATGAATATTCCGAACAGTTGATGAATATTCCGAACAGTTGATGAATAGTCCGAACAGTTGATGAATAGTCCGAACAGTTGATGAATATTCCGAACAGTTCATGAATAGTCCGAACAGTTGATGAATAGTCCGAACAGTTCATGAATAGTCCGAACAGCTCATGAATAGTCCGAACAGTTGATGAATAGTCCGAACAGTTGATGAATAGTCCGAACAGTTGATGAATAGTCCTAACAGTTGAGGAATAGTCCGAACAGTTGATGAATAGTCCGAACAGTTGATAAATAGTCCGAACAGTTGATAAATAGTCCGAACAATTGATGAATAGTCCGAACAATTGATGAATAGCCTGATCTGCAGTACATGAATGACACTGACATTCAAGACTATAATTGGCGGATATTTATTACTATTTAAAGTTTCCAGACCGTCGGCAAATAGTCCCAACAATCGCCGAATATATAATTCTTTAGCAAAGTGGTTATACGTAGAGATATTATACATACATACCTATAACTATGACACATGGAATTCCTAAATTTCTTGCTTGTTCCCTCCATCTTCATGCAAACACCACACATCTTATGGATGTAACACACACCCCACCCCCTCTCTAATGTGCCATATATTCTCCATATTATGTCTACTATACTTGGTATACTTTCGTTCACTGTTTTTCTTCTCGAAATCGCAGTGCTATATATGCCTCCTCGACCATTATAACTCTCCGGTCATCCTGTTAGTTTCCATTATTTTTTACAATTATTATTATTATTATTATTATGTACATACATATATTTCAAGTTTTGAGATCACCAGACGTATAATTTTGGCCTTCCCGTAGCGCTAGATAATTTATTGCAATACTACATTATATTACATTATAGCTACGTATATATAAAAACTAAAAAAAAACAATTGATTTTATCATATTATTATCATTATATAATCTTTTTTGTAACTAATCATTGTTTAGTTGATATAATATTATTCTTTCCTGTATATCTTTCCTGTTAGAACCAAAATGACTTCGTCCACAACACATCGGTTATAGCTATTGTGCATGGATGTGGCTAATTTATTTATTGAATATATTCTTTTTTTATTGTATTTTTATTTAGACTATATTTTTCTATTTTTAGTGGTTACCTATTTTATAGATTTAGAATATGTATATATCACCATATATTGCAGCACAACATATTAAAAGAAACAATTTATACTAGTTTGTATAAAGTTATATATATATAATGTCTTCTAATTCATAAGAAATTATCGTTTGACTTACCCTTAAGTTAAACTTATCCACGTGTTACTGATAAAGACAATTATATTTATTTTTTAGTGTAAGATAATTCTATTATATCTCTAATTTAACTTCAAAATAAATGTTCTATTACATGCAAAATTAATGTATACGCTTCATTATCAAACTTTATATTAATAAAGAACATCAAATTATATATATTTATAAGTATTATATAGTTATATGTATTTAAATCGCCGTATTATATTTATTATTATTTATAACAGCAATGTTATAACATTTTTGATATTTTAACCTTGTCTATAATTCTTTTGAAATCTAATAGCAGTAATTATTTTCTGCACTTTCATTAAATTCCATGAAACAAATAGGTATTCCAGGAAAATTCGAGTATCATTAGTGTCTTCACTTATATTTTGATATATAGGAGAATGAAAAAGACAAGACCAATCTCTACGTCACAAACATACCAAAATCATGGACGACAAAAGACAGCGATCAGCTCAAGGATCTATTTGCCCCATATGGCCAGATTCAGTCGGCCTTTATAATGGTTGAAAAGTCAACTAATCGTGCAACAGGTTAGTTTTATATTTATAGTAATTAATGGATTATTTATACTATATTATTTTAAGTATTTATATTAGCGATCGTAGGTAAAGTTAGGTTCGCGAATAGTCCGTTCATGAATGGACTAAACGTTGATGAGCAGTCTGAACAGTTGATGAATAGTCGGAACAGTTGATGAATAGTCCGAACAGTTGATGAATAGTCCGAACAGTTGATGAATAGTCCGAACAGTTGATGAATAGTCCGAACAGTTGATGAATATTCCGAACAGTTGATGAATATTCCGAACAGTTGATGAATATTCCGAACAGTTGATGAATAGTCCGAACAGTTGATGAATAGTCCGAACAGTTGATGAATATTCCGAACAGTTCATGAATAGTCCGAACAGTTGATGAATAGTCCGAACAGTTCATGAATAGTCCGAACAGCTCATGAATAGTCCGAACAGTTGATGAATAGTCCGAACAGTTGATGAATAGTCCGAACAGTTGATGAATAGTCCTAACAGTTGAGGAATAGTCCGAACAGTTGATGAATAGCCCGAAACGTTCATGAATAGTCCGAACAGTTGAGGAATAGTCCTAACAGTTGAGGAATAGTCCTAACAGTTGAGGAATAGTCCTAACAGTTGAGAAATAGCCCGAAACGTTCATGAATGGACTAACAGGCATCACTACAGTATTGGCGGGCATTATTAACAATCTAAAGGCTCCAGACAATTTGTGAATGGTCCGAACAATCGGCGAATATAATTGTTTATAAAACTGGTTATGTATTTATTTAATCAGTAAGATTTTGAGCTATATGAATTATATATTATGTTTGAACATATACAGATCCGACAGGCATTGACAAATGTCAATGTCCAAATTCGCATGTTGTTGCGATGTTTAGATCCTTACTATAAAATAATATGCAAATTATATTTTAATTTTTTTTCTAAATTTTTGTAATCTAGTAATCTAGTTTGATCTATATTTTAATTTGTACAGATGGCTCAACTAACACACCGTCTATCTACCCAGGCGTGGGATTTGTTCGGTTTGCCAATGAAGAAGATGCTCAGCGTGCATTAGACGGAATTAAGGCCAGTGGGCAGATTCTGCTTGGTTGCTCTGCCCCAGTAGAAGCTAAGTTCGCCGACAAGCACAATCCAGAATCTCGGAGACGCAAGAATGTTCCTCAAATGAACGGTAGTGTTCGTGGATCAATTACAGCACCTGCTACCTTCCCACTTCTCACCAGTCCGGGAACAACTAACTATGCACCTGGGTAAGTTTTCATGAGAAGTTGATTAAAATATTGCAACTTAGAATTCTACTATTGATAATTTGTGAGTAGTATAATATACATCTATTAAATTTCAGTATTTTAAAATAATTTTTAAAGAAATAATATAGTTTCTGGAATAATTTGAAGTGTAATGATTTTAACCATAGTAAAAATATCAAAGTCAGTTTGCTTTAAAAAAGCTTTAATCGGATAATTTATAAACAGACGCTGTTTTGGCCAAACTGTTGTAACCTTCTATACTCATCGCTATTAATCGTCTAGTTTTATAGGATTTTTATCGAATTTCTAGTTTTAATATCTGTAGCCGATGAAGTTGGTTTGCTTTGATTGATGTTTCTCAGTAAACCCGAAAAAGGTTCTGTAAACGGATTACGTGTTGGTATGGTCGGGTTTCAATCATGGCAGGCTACTATACAAATAGATTGCTGACAAAACTTTTTGAAATTCATTATTATCAATATGGCGACTTCTTTGAAACTTCGCGTAGGAAAAAATATACAAATATAATAGCTTTTAAATTTTGTCATTAAATGAAATGATCAAATATTTACGACAGCTAAATTGCAATTAGTAATTCTATTTCAATTGGTACTTTTATAATCATACACTGTTGGCTATGTGTGAAATATTATGAACAATTCAAAACAACGTTACTATATAATGTAATTATTCTACCAAATCCTTGCAGCATGTTCAATACAGTCTACAATACCAGTCTGTACCGCCAAAGTGCCGCCCTCGCGGCCGCTCCTGCCGCTTCTTACTCCTCATTTCCCCTGGCCTATGCAAGCCTCGCTGGCCAGTCACTTATCCCAGGAAGCAACTTTTATGTTCCCTCCGTCACCAACGCATCGAATGCGGCGGCTGTACAAAGTGCCGCTCTCCAGGCCTTCAGTAGCCATGCCAACGGTGGGTCTCATAATACAGTCCATATTCTGATGACAGTATGTATAGCTTTAACTCCATGCAGCAAGCAGGTAGCAAGTAATGCCCATGTTTTCATGTCTTCAGGCACGACAGACGCCAACAATTTCGGTCACCATGTGTTCCTGGCTAACGGTGGACTCACTAGCCCGGGACTTGCCACCTATGCTCACGGCCTCGACTATGCCACCCACGGTGGCTACTCCTACACCATGGCCCAGCCACACTCCGCAGATCACCACTAAAACAGCCAGCAAGAAGAGGCACAACTGCACGTCTTCAATTTGTCTGTGCGTGTGTCGCCGCAGACCTGCACTAAACTGTGATACACTGGTTCTTGCTTGATCGGTTGCTTGCTTCCATCATTACCGAATTAATGGTGGTAGTCATACCGCTATTCTTACAAACAAAATAAAAGTAGATGTCGTCTTCTCACCGGCTGCCTAGATCGATAGGCCCGGTATTATGTAGTCAGTCAAGTGAAAGTGTTCTCCCAGTGTCATTGTAAGTTTCACACCAGGATTTACTGAAAAGTAAACTGTAAACACAGCCCAATTAAACTATTTCCCCTGACTTGTTTTGTTTTCGTAATTTTAATGATGCACATTACACAATTCCCGCTTCCTCTCCTACCTCTACCCCCCCGCCGCCCGCCTCCGCTCTCCCCCCCCCCCCTGATCCCACTTTCCAATTGCCACAGTTGACCACAGTATACATTATCATGACGACTGCATCGCCATCGCCATTTTAAGCTTTTTGTTTTTTGTTCATAGTCCGCACACGCCGAGTGTGCTTGCCTTGTCCTTGATTGGATTTCATAATTCTGCATTGACTGCGTTTGTGTAAAAGTTCCGTGTCATTTAACCTTTTGGCAAATATTGTAATAATATTGCCCTAGAAGTTGTTAATCTCGAAACTCTACAGACAACCCCGTTTATTTCCATTTCCCATGGGCATTAATTTCAATTCAATGCCAACTGGGGACCACATCAGCTAACCTGACCTAGTGTATCACTCCGATTCTCTAAAAATATTCTATCTCCTCCGATTTCTATGCAGTATGCCTCCCTATGTCTCCATATGGGTCGAGTCTTAGTATGCCAGAGCATCCAAACCCTCTCCCATTCAATGTGATTAAACACACAATACCTACCTGAATTTTCATGACCATGTTATGTGTGTGTACAAGAATCGTCTCAAATGGTTTCTTATCTACCATTTGTAGATTATACTGTGAGTTTAGTTGTGGTATGATCTGCTGCTAAATATCTCACGTTTTTTGTTTGAATACCCACTGACTATTTCTACTTTTTGTCTTGTTAATTTTGCACTAAAAACAAACATACTGGTATTGCTAACAGGCCTACTAATTGTACTATGTACTGGGCCACCATGATTTCTATGCCTAATCCCCCCCATCTAGAGTACTATTTATGTGTAATCCTTTTATGTACTATGTGTATGTATAGATATATATATATATAATGTAAACTTTTACAGATTACAATTTCGCCTGGGTGTATATTAAATAGGGCCCCCGTGAATTATGCGTATATGCTTATTTAAATTGGGCGAAATTAGATATGAAAGTGTGTTTAATCAGTTTTTGATTCGTCTTTGAATGGTTGAAAAACTAATTGACATCGTAAAGTATTATACTGTGTATTAAGTGTCACTTCTGGCGTTGACGCTTCGTTTTTTTTGGCGTCTGTTCCTTTTTCTATTGGTGCGATACATGAAAAATTATAATTAGCATACCCGAGAATTAACTTGCTTCTCTAAGTAACTTACCCGAAAGTTTGCAACTGTCCATTAGCGTATACGAGTATTCTGTCTCCTATATGAACTAAATTAATACTTCTTTTATCATTATTTTGTAATAATAGATTCAAATAATTAATCAAAACATGTATTTTGTCTATATAGGTTTCTATTTTAAATGATATGACTGGAATATGACCGAAAACGTCTATTTAATATGTAACCTCCTTTTTCTCTATATAAGTCAGTAAGTATTCAACATGATACATTTGTACAATGTTTTGCATTTAGCTTTTTTTCGATACAAATTTTGTATTTCCTTTTTTGAAAATTCATTTTTGACAACATGTTCTAGATTATAGGCTCTATATGTGTGATTATTACTTGAAATATATATTTGGAATAGGATGAAGATAAACTTTTGTGTACTCACATATATATTATTAACTTACCTAGATTTCGTAAGGTCCACTAATGATTTCAATACTTCATATATGTCAACTAATTTGCATACTTTCCTATATACACCCAACAAAGATAGACTACATACTTTGGGGTCCTTAAAGACTCCCAGTATGTACCAATAGTTCTGACTCCATAATATGCATAAAAGACATCTTCTGTAGCCTACGTATATAATATACAAGGAATTATTTTCAGTGTTCCAATTTGCATGCAGTTAGATTTCGGTGCCTTTGTCTGCACACACTTTACTTTGACAACCACCCTCTTGTGTTAAAAAGTACACAATTTGATTGTACTACCCCCTCCCCCCCCCCAATGTGAAACTAGTTAATCTTCAATGAAAGACCATTTTAGTTCCATTTTTTGTTGCCTTCAAAGTCTCCGTATGCAAAGAGCCCGCGACCTTCTTATTCGACGCCTCTCTCCTCGTTTCAATTTTATGTTGCTGTGTTCTATATACTTGTATTTTTCAAATCAACTGATCTTCTCTTGTTTTTTATTCGAATCATGTACATGTAGTTCTCCGGAGTTTCTGCACCTCAGGCATATTTGCATCAGTGACCAGCGCAAATATTGTGTTATACGACAGGCTATCCTGATGCGGTCTCTTTAATTTGTTTTTACATCATGGTGGCGTAAACATTCACCTTTCATTTCATTTTCGATGGAATTAAACTATTAAAAGGAATACGATGCTTTTATCTGTGCTTGTTTTCACTTACCTTCTGTTTCATGGGTTACGAATTATAGCATAATATATATTATTTTGAACTTATTGGGTGATTAGAAATTGATGTAGCTGTGTGTATATGCAACGAGGATTTCATAAAACACGTATTGCTAGAACATACTGCAAATAATTGACCAAAATTGATGTGATATTGCGTTGTACCACTTTGTTATATATAATGAAATTGAAATTCGGCTAAATAGAGCATTGAACTAGAATTGAATTTAGTCTAGAGATGTATTTAAACATGACTGCTATATTAATGAAACAAATAAATAGGTACAGCTTTTTGACAACAAGATGATACAATAACAATATATAACTATTATAATACGTGGATATATCCCTTGGATGGTGTGTAACATAATTATAAAATATTTATTATATTATAAAAGCATATAAAAACAGTTTATTTAAGATTTCTTTTTACTTTCAAGTGAAATGTTAGTATGATTAAAAAGGCGATTAGGTTTAAACTTTTGCGCTTATTTTGGAACTTTCATTTCTATATAACTTAAAAACACTCGTATATATACGCTTTTTATTTCTGAGAACATTTTTTTCGATCTGAAAAGTTGAATGAAGTAAACTAACGTTTAAGTATGTTAATTTGTACGTTAATATCTTTTTATATAATATATTAAATGAATCTAACCTCAAACAAAATAAACTAAAGCTCGCAGTTTGTCCAAAGCCCTATACAATTTTATGTTGAGATCCACCGGCAAAAATCCTATCTCTTGGGCATGTCGGAAAAGCTATTTCAACTATTTAACATCAAAATGGTAATTGGTCACAAAGGGAAATGGTACTAACTCAAAAAGTAAAGGTTTTACTAGGGTACACAGAAGTGTTTTCGGCAACTACAAATTGAGATCCGTTCCCACTTTGTACATTTGACGTGGTACCTTCCATTAGATGACGTGGTGCCACTTCCAATTGTCAATCGACATATAAATACTTATTATAAGTATCCAGCCAGTCAGCGTAAGGTTGAAGGTTGATTGCAGCTCTAATTGAATTGGGGAAACATTGAATAAAACTCTACAAATTCTAATAAAATTTTCTCCATATAACCGCAACACATCTTAAATCCTAGTGTTTCAAAATATAACATTTTTTGGGTGTATTTAATACAATATTACCTGAAAGAAATTTGAATTTTATTTCTACCAATTATTGTATTTATTTGAAATAATTTTTTAATTCTTTAAAATTTGTAACATTTCCTGCTTTAATTCCTTGCAATATCTTCTTTTTTTGTTTTTTTTATCACATCATGCGGGCTCACTAATTTATTGAACTCAATAATATGCGAGGGTAAAAAGTTCGTTTAAGGTGGAATAATGAATTATTAACACATGCAATTGAGAAAATCATCATGAATATTATTCAAATACCATACAATTTAAATACAAAATTAATATCCAACATAAACTTATATCGTGTAACCAATTATCACTACACCGTGATAATTACCTATTTATGCTTTGTATTTAAATATATTCTTTCCAATTATTATTATAATAACCATATATCTGTTTAGAGTTACAAACTATAGTGCGTTTCTGTACGAACTGTGCGTTTATATGGCATTTGTAACATTTTGTATATATCAGGAAATTGTTTTTGATCAGGATCTATAAGCTAGTAAATATATTCAGGCTATAATTCAAGAAGTTTGTCATATTTGTATCTTATTTTGTTTTTCTGTTTTTTATAATGTAGAAAATAATTAATGGTTATTTCATTTGTAGGACTATAATTAATTAAAGATGATTTATGTAATTGTTCACTTGTAAATACGAGATATGTACCTAATGTAAAATACGGGGTGTGACATTATGCAACATTATGTGACAATATGTGACATTATGTGATATTATGTGCAAATTATGTGACATTATGTGACATTATGAGACATTGTGGGATATTATGTGACGTTCATAGTTCAAAAAGGAGCTTCAAATTCCTTGCTCCCGAAAAAGGTATAGCATCTCCTGCTTTTACTTATTTTTATTCATACCGTTTGTCATTAGTATAACAAAAAG
>JAYRBW010144255.1:0-14841 GCA_036023295.1 Invenusta paracnida | reverse complement strand
ATTGTTAATTTGCAAGTGAGACGAAATGCAACATAGTAATGTAATAATAACACAAACACATCAGTGTCATCACATAAAACATTAATCGATCTGTCATCATCCTTAGCTGCTTCCAACATTTGGGAAATAATAATAACGTCGGCTTCTTCATGAGTCGTTCGTAAATCGAGTCTGTATTCAACGGTTCCTTTACTGATATCAATGGGGCACTCTGCTTTGCTTAAAACTACAAGAGGATGATTTGTATTTGAGATTTATTTCAGCTGTTCGAAAATCATGTCAATTAGCTGCAATTTATTTTGAGTTACACTGAGGACAGTCTTTTGTTGGGGCAATGGTGTTTTCAAATATAATTTGTGATGACGACTAGCTTGTTGCCCCGAGCGAGATAACAGTGTTCCACTTTTAATACTGTAGTCAAAATAGCGATCGAATATCGAAATAACTTTGCTGTGACGGGTCTTCTGCTCGATATATTTGAGAAAGAGTGATATATATCCACTTACCTTTGCATTACTTGGTCAGTGTATCACCCACAAAATAGCGCATCCATCGATGATGTTGACGTTTGAACTTGTTGAGGAGGCAGTTACTTATAATTTCTGCTTCAATGTGGATTTAGGTGTCGCAATTCTCATTTCGCCCTTTTCATGGAACATTGATGTTGGTAGTGGGGCCAATTCATATCCCAGGAGTCTTGAATAAATCAAATTGGTATCATATACATCAGTCAAATCTACTTCCAATGATTTTTTTGTAGCTGCCATTGTGATGACTTTTTTACTTAATGGTTCACGAAAACCAGAAGGTCAACTTTTCTCGAAGGACTGCAACTACTGATCACCGACTTTCACTGATACATCGACATTAACCTCCTTGCTCTCCTCACCCTGTCACAATATTGACTAACCCTTGAGGGTGACAATTGGAATTAAGGGGATCAATGCATAGTTGCAACTTGGTTCTCAAATTATTGTGGCCCACTCCGTCAGATGTAATTCGCGAATTGCCCTCTTTGTGCGTTGTGCTCGTAGTATTGATCTGTCATATGGTTTATACCTGAAACGATCTCACTGCAAATGTGAATGCTGAAAGCCCATCGCTTTACCGTAGACGGTTTAAGTGTAACTCCGATGATTCCATTTGGACCCTTTCCATAACGCATAAATGTCGTTTCGATATACATATTTGACCAGATACCATTCCAGAGTCCACTTTTATGACGCATGACGTGTTCACCTTTCAAGAACTTCAACAAAAACGTTTTTTGGTAATCGTTCCATTGACCGAAGATAGTAAAGTGAATATCTGGCATAGTTAAAATGTCCAGCTGCAAAGAGATATGCTATCATTTGGCGCACTGCCAAAGGTGTAATGGCCAATCACCTTCGCGTTCAGCTCTTACAAAAGCTAACATGATGAAGAGTGGTTTCACCAAGTCATTTAGCCAAGAGCGAGCTGCTCTGTTTTATCAGCTGTGGTTTCCAGAATGGCCACCAAAAACGATACGGGATGAATCTAGGTTAGCCCTATAGCTTAAGTTATTAGTATTGATATATTCTAGCTATGTTCAAACATTCATGTTTTTATCCCAATATGCACGATTCTAGCTAATGATGGCACTTATCCGCTGGACTAATTATGGTATTTGTGGGTACAACACTGATGAGGCCAACATGCTATTTTTGGCTTATCAATAAATAGTAGAGATATAAAATGTATATTAAAAGGCTAATTAACCCCCTGTTTTTATTTCTAATACATTTAAATGCTGTAAATAGCTTAGTTTAGTCACAAAACGCTATAATCTTATTTTGGATGCCATTTTGAATTATGACGTCATAGATAGTGAACTAATTTATAAAATTATTTGATGCTAATAAATGTTATTTTATTTTATTTTACCCTCTAAATATGGGTATACTATAGACACCAAAATTATTGACATTAGATGTTTAGAACTCGATATATTGATAAAAATATATTTTTAAGTAATGGTGGCATAAAAGTACATTTTTTTTTAATTGCTCAAGTGTGACAAGGTGTCATCAACCGGATTCGAAATCAGCACAATTTTCTGACATAGAAAGTGCAAAAAAACTAGGAGGACGCCAAATCACACTTTTCTGTCTGACTGCAGGACTATATTGAAATATCGATTCATTATACTGTATAAAACACAATAAAATTTCCTTTAAATTGCTGCTCTTGTTGATTATTTTGTTAAACTCATTATGTATTAGCATTTGTATCATCACCATGTTTACCATGCTTATAATATTTTTCATTTGATTAATTTCCCATTGTAATGTGTTTCATCCAACTGAAATAATCATTATATCATTATTAATAAGAAAAAACAAAGGAAAATCACTTTTTAAAATTATGGACTAGAATAATTTGAATTTGGGTTTAATAAGTTAGAAGTTTTTATTAATTATTAACAATTTAATCACTATGTGATATTTATGGCACTTGTAATTTGACGACATTTTTAATTTATGAATTTACATTTTATAATTTCATATTAATTTCATTTGTTTGTAGGTATTTATTATTTTATTAATGACGTTTATACGTTTTATGTACTGTATCACTTTTTTATCACTTTGTTAATCATTGAATTATTTTAGATTATTTACCATGTTTAGTTCCATTGTTTTATTTTTCCGTATTGTTTTTTTTTACTTTAAGGGAAAATCTCCTCATTTAAAAGCGGATCGTACAGTAAGTAATTATAGATTAGAATATGACCTCTATTTCCAAAAGATTAAACTTATGTTATTATTGTTAAATCAAATCATAACAATGCTAACTTCTAAACTGATTTCCCTGTTGATTGATATGTTTGGTATTTTTCATGTGCGTTCATATCACACACACTTCTGTTTTTAGTACTGCACAATTTCTCGACATTTCTAGTTGAATCATATTAATTACTTTAACCCAACCAATTTGAAATTCGCTAATTTTATATTTCAAGTATTATATATTATATAATACTTACCTATTATTTATAATGTGAACAAGCTTGCAAAATATTTATATTAATATACAATAATTTAATATTGCTTACAATTCCAGTATAGTTAAAATTCAATGATTCAATGTTTTGAGAGCACCTTATTTTTGTGAACACCTTACTCGTGACGACGTTCTTATATGACATTTTTGTTTCTGTCAAAGATTTCTGAACTATTTAAATTATCTTGTTCAGTGATTATAATATAATCTAGTCATGCTAAAATGTGTTTTTTTATTTCACTTTGCTGTTTCTATCTGCACA
Source organism: Invenusta paracnida (assembly GCA_036023295.1). Lineage (NCBI taxonomy): Eukaryota > Metazoa > Platyhelminthes > Proseriata > Coelogynoporidae > Invenusta > Invenusta paracnida. Next base: position 11,555 of record JAYRBW010144255.1, on the reverse strand, counting down.
TTATATAATAATGTATTTGTTTCTCATAAATTTATCATTTGAAGACGTTTTCTTTAATTTAAAGCAACATTTAATTGAAATTATGATGTGAAATTATATTTTACTTTAAAATGTTTTTATTAAATTAAATTATTGTTTTGTTTTATTTTATTTAAATAGGTATCTAACTTGTATCGCATTTTTTAATGTATTTTTCGAGGGAATTTTAGCACTATTTTTTATTGAAATTTAATAATCTTAATCTTAATAATCTTGTGTATTTGTAATGTAGGATTTTTTATTCCTAAACATAATAAGATTTTAATCTCTTTTAACATATTCTACTCATCACTATTTTCCTTAGTCTTTTGTGTTCTATATTATCTGTATTCCAGAAATGGGTTTATTGGTATCTGGGGATATTTTATGCACGTTTTATTTGTTCTTGGAAATCATATATTTCATAGTTTTTTTTTATTTTGAATGATTGAAAGTGTATTTTCTTAATAAGATAATTTCTTTACTGTTCCATATACATATTACTTATTATTTTTGTGTTCATAGAAATTGAACTCGATGGTAGTATCCCGGATAGTATTTCTGCATCTGAAGCAATGTGCTTTTGGTTCTATGTATGGGGGCCTGAATGCTATCTTGAACCATAAATTGGAAATTACCTGCTGTAGAGATTCAGGTGGAGAAAATTCAAGAGAAGTTATAGTCACTGGATTTGGATTTTGGCCAGTTGGTTGCGAAAAATATTCGATCACTTCTTGTTGCAGGGTAGTCTGCAATTGCCACAGCTGAGATGTTTTTATTCGCTGTGAATCAAAGCTCTGCAAACACCAAAGACAGGACCCGGGTTGGCTTCAATGTCGCCAGCATGGGGACGGATGAGCCACAATCGATATCGGGCGGCTACCACGGCAAAGCAAAAACCCAAGGGTATGCATGGAAAGCAAAGTCCTTAAGGAACAGACACACAGCAACGCGCATCATACTATAATAGGCACCTTCTTCTTCTTCTTCTTCTTCTTCTTTTCTACCCCGAGAGATTTCGGGCGACCGGTGGGGTACATGTCGATGACCGGCTGGCTTCGCGCATCATACTATAATAGGCACCTTCGTCTGGAAGTCAGTCCACGATGCACCTTGAGGAGGTTGCGTCTCACATCATTTTCACTGCTGTATTTTTGACCTGATGCTATAGACTTAGATTGTTTGAAAATAATGTTATGTTAGATTGTTTGAAAATAATGTTATGTTAGATTGTTTGAAAATAATGTTATGTTCATTGTTTGAAACGCACCAGAATTTAACAATAAAATACATTAATGAACTTTGTTTAAAATTTTGGAAAAATATTTCTTTGTTTGAAAAATATTTCGGTTTTTACATGTTTATCTTTTGTTATATATTAGTATAATGTATAAAAGTTGTAGAAGATATGATATTAACTGGTGACGCTATTACTTAATTCTCAATTTATTCTGAATTATTTTATTTAACCCTCCCTGTGTACAGAACCCGTTTCTACCAGCAGCAAACAGCCCACCGGTTCATGCGACAGTGGTGTTGATGGTGGGGGTAGTAGCAGTGGCATGCTGTATCCCAACCAGTCCCTTCCACCTCCATGCTACGCTAATCTGACAGACTTGGCACACGCAGCCAAGCGGAAATACTCCCTCTCCTCACAGGGCATTCCCCCTGGGCACACTCTCACAACACCCACCCCCGCCCAGTTCAAGATGCCCGTTGTTCCGCCGACCCTGGTCACTACTAGCAACAGCAGGCCGCAGTCCGTGAATCGCCTCTCCACTGCATCGAGTGGTGGTCAACAGCAGAACCAAAGTGGTGCCTACAATGAGAATCTAGATCGCGAAATTTGTGATGAGTTGGACAAGATGCTCGAAGGTTGGTTTATTCTCTTTATTGTTGCACGTGTTTTTGCTATTGTTTTTTAGTCTTCATTTTAAGCCAAAAATCTGATTTCAAACTAAAATTACTTCAATATAATTTGTCGCATCCAAGTGATCATTATTGAACTAAATTAATTAAAACTGTTCAACTGTCAATATATCTATTGCTGAAAATCGATTTACAAAATGAAATGTATGGATGTATTTTATTACAAATAATAAATTCTTTCTTACTAAAATATGTTTCATTGTTACCATTGTTTTCATCATTTAGCATTTGACAAATATATTTTGTTTATTCTATTAATCTAAAAAAATTGCTATCAAGAAATTGCTGAATTATAAAATTGCAAACATTTATTATTGTTCTATTGAAGATCATATTATAATATTTATACTTTCTAATCGTGTATTTCGTCGTTGTCGCTTCAAAACCTCATATTATGTGCATATTTAGTTAAAAATGATTATTGGCGTTGAATTTTTAAATTAATTAATTACTGTTTAAATAAGTAGCCGATTGGAAAGGGTTAATGCCTACGATATTTCCTATCTTAGTAGTAACCTTTATTAATTTAAAATATAATAACATAACAAATATTAAGAAAATAATGATTATTTATAGCTGTTTTTGTGCGAGCCATTAAAATGTTGTTTTGTATTTTATTTAACATTTTGTTAGTTTCCACTTTTTAGGCTTGCATGTTTTGTATTTTTGTTACGTTTGTATTTTCTGTATTATATTTAACGTTTTAAGTCTCATATTTGTAGCTTTATAATGTGTGTGTAATTAGTTTTAAATACATAAATAAATATTATTTTAACTGTGCTCTTAAAATATGTTATATTTTAGATACAAAGGTTGTATTATTGATACAAAATTAAGCATTTTATTTAGTGAAATATTTCAGTCTTATATTATCTTAATTTATACATCATGTTTAGCTGTTTTTCTGCCATGAATATCACAAATTGACAACATGCTCTTGTGTATGTGTGTCTGTGCCCCCTTCCTCTTCTATCCTTCATAATCTACACGAATAAACACTTACGTCAACAGAAGTCAACTCAATCTCATTTAGTCTGGACGAAGCCGAACTCAGCCCTCCTCTACCCCCTCAATCGGAACTCACAACCATTCCATCGAGAATCTACGCCCAACCCACCACGGTGGTCACTACAGCTGCCGGTCTCCATAGCAACAACAACTTTTCCTCCTTACAATGCCTTCCAATTCTGCCTTTGGCTGAAGAGCCTTCCTCTTCATCAGACCAACAATATCTCTCCGATCTTGAGGCCTTCGATTTAAGTCCCACGGAACTGACCCACAATAGTCCCCATATGACGTCGCATTGCGACCCTTATGTCCTTGGCAACCACCTTCAACATAGGATGAGTTTCGACGTGAACATCCGCAAGCCTTCTGTAAAGCCGCTCCCGCCACGTCGAAACAGCTCCAGCGTGGAGTATGCCTCCTTGCCACGTTCTACACAATCCGCCTCTTCCCCTTACCTTAGCAATCAAATGGCCCCCCCTTTGTCATCGCCACCGTCTCTCAGTCCCTCAGCGCCAGCTAGTTGCCATGTCAGTCCGGCCAATAAGAAACCTCTTTTGCCGGCCAAGCCACAGATTCTCCGCCCGAAACCAGGTAGTCGAATGGTGGTTTACATACAAGCCCTTGAACTGCTAGTAGTGATGCGCTCTAACCCAAGGTGGCTCCAATCGACTCAATTGCTAGCTGCCTAACACCACTATACTGCTTGCCGATTATAATATGCTAATCTGTAGACAAATACTATTATATTCAGTATTTTGTGTTCCCTATTTTTAGATTAGTGTATATTTAATAATTGTTTTCCTTGAATAATAATAGATGTATGTATATTGCGCAGATTCGACTGATCTATAATTAAATTTTATCATAATAATATTAAAACTATTAATTCAATTATCACGAATATTACTCTAATGCACTTGCATGCTTACATACATTATCTTAGTACATCATAATTATAATGCCGTATTCACATCTGCTTTCTGATTGATTCATTGCTCTTTTAGTGTATATAAATTGTTGTTATAGATGTTGGTGTATAAATAAAAACACACGTTAATATGCTTTCAAAAATTGATTATAGTATTCCAAATATTTGCTTATTTTTATTGTTTACTACTTATACATATTTCAGTAGGTAGTTCATTTATGAACTAATAATAATTAACAATGAATGATTGACAATCTTTCTAATATCTGCTATGCTGATAATAATTAATTTTGATATTCGCCTTCAGCTTTGTAATATTTAAATTACACAAATTGATATCATTTATAAATATTATATATTATAATTAATTTATAGAATGACCAAAGTTAAAAAAATAGTTTAAGTTTATTGTAAATTTATAAATATATATGTATATATGTATAGCTCAATATATAGTTTCGCTTGATAAAGTGCACTACAAAATTTACCAATAGCATACATATACCTATTGTATTTTTCAGCTTTAGTATTTCTATCTCTATTAGCATATCATATTTCAAATGGTTTATTTTTTACATAAAAGTGCTAATATTGACTAATTACTTCTACTATTGCTGTCCTAAATTAGTGAGCAATCAGATCTCACCACGTCACATGTCCGTGGGTGGCAACCAATCAACGAGGCCTATTTATGCGCGGTACCAGAGTATGCAAGTACAGCCACACTCTTCTGGGGACTCATCGTCCACATTCAGTGGCGGCATGCCCAAACATCCTGCCTCTAGCTTCGGACACATTTACGCGACCCCGCTCACACCACAACAGCAACATTTGCAGCTTCAGAAACAAATGCAGCAACATGTAGGACCTGTGGGTAAGCAATACCTCACTGTCAGACATACTGAAATATTTGAATATTCATAATTCTAATTTTAGCAAAGTATATATTTCAAACTTTATATTTTTATTTAGCTCTAATTTCTCTTTCCTTATTTATACTTTTTGAACAGTACAGCTAACCGTTTTCTCTGAAGGTTGTTTTATTTTGCTTATCCGCTTTTAAGGTATCTGCTTTATGAGATTGTTTTTACAAATCGAAATCTTATTTAATGGATAGCTCTTTTTGCCACAAACACTATTTGTATAAATCCCTATTTAAAACATTAATAACTACTAGTTTGTCTCATTTACCTTTTCACTGTTTTCCATATTTCCTGTCTATATTATAAAATATAAACTACAAAATTTCAACCTTAAATAAAACACCTTTGTATATTTTTTGCTACTACTGAATATCTGTTTTGTGATGTTAACAAAGGCAGTAAACAAGCTTCACTTGTAAAGGAAATTAATTTACTATAATACAATATAAATACGATACTACTTTGTATTTTTCAAGTAATAATTTGCTTTTATTTCAATATTGATAGCAAAATGCCCGAATGAATCAACCAGCATTGCCTATTTCATTAAAATTGTACTAAATTGATATTTAGAATAAATAGTGCATTTATTAGAACATTTTATCGTTTTATTTTATGTTTTGATAATTCTTCTTACTCATTTTCTGAAAATTGTTACAAATTATATACGTTTAAAAGACAAATTGTCTAAATTCCGCGTTTATTTTTTATCCTTCTAACAGAATTTTAATACAACCTTCGTCATTTCCTTCTAAGGATAGATAACGCGGATAATATGTTCTTATCTCAAGGATAAGAAGAAAGAGAGTTATTAGCGGTTTTCTGGAATTCTTTTTTATTACTGCATTTCATTAGTTTAAAAAAATATCAATATATTAACTCTTTTTATTGCAATGTATCGTGTTACTGGTTTCATGTTTTAATTATTTAGGTCATTCGACTGCATATATTCCAGTATTTACACCTTTTATTTAATAAAACAATATAATGAAGCAAACAATATTTAATTATTAATATTGGTATAGAATATATTACTATCTTAAAATTATATTAAATAATTTATGTCTGAACTTGAACTATCTCTTTCATGGGTGATACTACTCCTATAATTCCTATAGTTTTAAGTAAATTCTTATATTTTAAAACTCTTGTAAATCACCCCTGCAATTGTTATCATTCATGACATGTGTTCAAAAACAAATTAAAATTGTAGGGAGAGATCCATTTATATTATACTCCCTTTATATAGTTTAAAATAGCTAAAGTCAATAACTGCCGACTTACTCGCCTTACTCAAGTTATAATATTAATGTCTATGTTTATTTATATCGTGATTATTACCTGCTTGATTATTGATCATTGTACTAATAGTTGCTCAATATTTGTTATCGTCTAGTTCTTCTAAGTTATTCGCATTATTCTGTATCATTATTTTTAGTCATTACTAATGAGCCGCTAAAAATACATTTTATTACATAGTATTTTGGCTTATTTCATTTTCTAAAAAAATATGCACAATGTAAATCTCAATTTATATTAGTTAAAATTAATAATTACAATATGTACATTATGTAAACTATAAAACTATTTTTTTCTAGAAAGTTCCTATAATTTTAGGGAACAACGCTATCACCCCCTAATCTCTTTTCCATAAAGACAGCTCTTCAGAAGTTACATCAACACTAATAATCATAGTATATGATCGTAAGTATGGAGAAACTCTCCTATTTAGGCGGTTGAATACAATGTAACACAATTATTTGATACGTTGACAAACAGGGAGCCAGTGAAGGTCGCGCAAAACACCCGAAATGTTAGTGTTACTTTATCGTGCGTGCGCGCTGCAATTTATAATACATGGTAAATGTTATAAGGATTGTTCTGTACACCTAACGGGAATATTGTTACAGTAATAAATTCGGCAGAATACAAACGCATTTATTATAGATTTTGTTGTATCTTCCGACTAGCAAATATGACGTGGTTTGCGAAGGAAAGGGAGTACAAATCTGCAGATATGCACATCCATCCCGAATCCATACAAAGCATTTGACATAAAATGTGTAGGTGACTGGGTTGCCGCTCACATTAATTGATGAAACATTTCTAATGGTTAAAGAACTACACTGTAGTACCCTGGTCTTATCGGGTTCCAGCTTTAGGTAAGCTATGGTACAGTCTGCGTGGATTTGATATTGATACAGTAATCTATCAATCGTATATGTTGAGTGATTATGTTAGTCATAAGAATTACTGGAAATAACGGAATTTTAAGATTTTTAAATCAATAAATTTTACAATTTTAAACAAAAATAATGGAAATTTAAATTATTTGTACATGAATAGAAACTCAAAATAATTTAATACTTGCCACTACACAAATTAAGCGAAGTTAACTCTGCGTCCAAATTCTACGCCCTGTTGCCTCGTAGAGTATGCCAAATTAGTCAGAGGCTAAGGCATCTGAAAAAAACTCTTGTTAATCAGTTGGAAATTTGGTGACTATATCTGTTGATACTGCATGCGCGTATCTAGCCTGTGAAAAGGGGTGGTTTGGATGAAATAATTTAAAAGGGACCATTTGTAAAAATAAATGCAAACGTTTTTTCTCAAATTCGATAAATTCATTTCTTGATGTTACGCTGTAATACAATTCTTTCAGAATCTAAAAAATATTCCATAAATGTATAAAAATTGCCAAAATAAATTTTGTTAATTTGGAAACCTTTTTGTAAACTAATTGAATAAAAATATAACATTCAGCTGAGATGTATCCGGAAGATTCTGCAGGTTACATGGTTTATAAAGAAGAGAAAAGCAGAGAACTATAATTCAAAGAACATACACAAATAAACAAAAATAATGAGACCAAACCTGTGAAACAAAGGTAATGAAGACATACAATAATGTGAGAAATTATAATTTAAAAAAATCCGGCTTATTTGATATAAGTAAGTCCATTTTTTGTTGCCTTGAGTGCAATCATAAATAAATGGTCGCCACTTCTTCCAGAGTAATGATTTTTACTGTAGTGGAGATGAAAAACGGCCAATGAAGAGAAGTGCTTTTGTCCCATTATAGTTGCATCCATGTATTTGCGTTAGAATTCCTCTCACACTGGCAGAATGTCACATGTAAAGTACACGCTAACTATAAAGCAAAATGGTTATGTTTCAGTAAAAGTTGTGTCACACTCTACAATAACTGATGCTGGTGTTGAAAGCAATATATTAAAAAAAATTAATTGAAAGTTAATTTTAGCAAGGTGTTTAAGAATTTATAAGCTCTGATGATGGTAAGTCTTCTTCACATAATAGGACGAATGTGAAATTGTTGTGTGTAAATAATTAAAAAAGAACTAACGAGAAACCTAAGAGAAACGTAAATAGTAAAAAAAGTAGATAGTTTTGTAAAACATTCACATTTTTTAAATTTGTATGATATTTTATCCTTTTTTAATAAAAAACCCCAACATAAAAACATGTATTTACTTTTATATATAATATAAGGGTTAATTAACTTCTACAACCATTACATAATGCATTTAAAAGTTTGGCCAAACCCCTTAAGCTACCTATAATTAGCTATACTAATATTATTTTACATTTTCATTTTTAATTACTTGATATAATACAATTATCCTTCATGCAAAATATACGTTTCTTGTCTTAAGCAGTTAGCTTAATATATTTTAAGATTTTGAATTTACTAGAAATTTACTGCATATAGTGGAATTTTCTCACTTAAAAGGCGTGGGCACCATAGTGTATAACGAGTAAAACTTCAGGCCAATTACTGATTCAATTGAGGCACTTCATATCGGAGACGCACTTCATACCACTACGGCACTGTACTCCATGTCACTACCATTTACAATAATAGTAAACCCGTATTCTAAAATTAAACCCGTGAAGCTAAAGCGATGGCGAAAACAATTCAGGAGAATATTGTGGTCCATCCTGTCAAGCGTGACACCAAGATCCAAGAAAATAACATCCCATATTCGTTCAATGAGATCTATAGGCTGATTGAATTTCTGGAAAGGAGCAATATATATTATATTGATTATTGACATGCCGATGACGATCATTTAATCCATTTAAACCCTCTCAGGCTTAACTTGGTTTCTTTATTAAAAAAATAACAATATAAGCAGCAGTGTAATGTGAACTTACAATTATACCGACTTACTGTAAATTAACTTCCTATATAATCTGAAACAGTTAAATCCACCAAAAACCTTTTTGCAACCAGAAAACCCTTCTCCTCCCTCTCAGGTGAATATGTATCCTCCAGCTTCATCGCCCAGATCTCCTCCGGTGTGGGCGGTGCCATCCCTCTGTCACCTAATAAAAAAGCACGAGACTCACCCGATCTGCCTCTTCCACCACCTCCAACTGCCCTCACTTCCACCTCTCACTATCACCGTGGAAGCTACTATCAACAGTCAATAGGGACACTAGACTCACCGGGCCTGCCTTCACCACCGCCCACCTTTGAACCGGTGCTAAGTGACATTCGCTCTGGCGTGTACACTCTCCGACCCACACAGTCTATGCGTGACCGTTCCGCACCGTTCATTGGACGAAGGTCTGAGTACTAACCCCGATTTCTGTCGCTATTAGTTACCTTGCTGCTGACAATTACCCATCGATGCATAAAACAAAGATGTTGAATTTAGATAATTAACTAGCAGCATAGAGCTATAATTAAATAGAGGCGACAGATTTTCTGAAAAATTAGAGATCATATTTTGTACAACTAGAGTAAATATTCGTGGAAGTCAAATCACATAATTCCGTAGAAAAACAGTTAAAATCGATTTGTTTTAATTTAAACTACATATAAACAATCGACATTTTATTTTTTTATGAAAGATTTTTATTAATTTGTCTACAAATTTCGATGTGTGTAGTCTCTATTAAGTTATAGCTCTATAATTTAAACATTATAATATATAATATTCTGAATGAATATGTGTTATCGATTTTTATATAGTACACGGATATCACATGAGGTATAAAGGCGCCACTTAAAAGTTTAAACTTTGTTTAGATTTTCGATTGTAACTGATTAATTTTCGATATTTATGATAATACAAACACAAATTTAACAGCTGTTAACTATAACACATTTGTAAAACCTTTATCCATGATCTCTTGACTCTCTTTACTTTGTAAAGGTTTTTCCCTATCAAGTGTAATTTTCATTGACCATATTGTTTACAATATTATTCAAGTCTATATTGTATGTGTATTGGGCTAATTGTTTATACTTCATGTGGCACGCCTTCATTGTGTTGCAAACTACCTACTAAATATAGTTTACTTACATGACTGAACGTGTGTTGCTATCAACAACCGTTTTTGTAACACATAATAACACAGAAAATCTTAATACTTATGTATATGCATTATACCGATGATTTACTATGAATTAAAGTACCTACATTGAATTACAAAACTGAGCAAATTTCAGGGATGTCATATCTTAAGTGCGCTAATTATACTATACGTTATAATACCACTGTTTACCTTATTTTTCTCTAAAAAGCACATTGTCTCCCTTTTTAGGTACTCAAATGGACTCCCATAATGTACCTACCCTAACATAACATTTGGCATGTACCGAGGTCTCGTTTTGAGCCTACAATTTGTATACTTTTAAAAATAATACATGTTTAATCGGGTATACTCACTTATTTGCTAATTTTCAATAAAACTACAACAATTCTATCATTTTTGTTAACAATATTTTTTTTAGATTATCATGATATGTACCTTTTATACAGGTCAAATTATATTATGTTTGCAACTCACTTCCTGAATTAAAAATTTGACGAAAATAGTGCATTTATGAAATATGAAATAGTATATTATTATTTGTGTGTAATACTTTTGTGTATTTATTGTATCTATGCTACAGACATAGCTTATTCAAACGAGAAGCGTATATTTCTATGTTTTAATTTTAGTATCCATTCTCTTTTTATCAATTACGTAGTAACAGTGCGATGACATGTATCTTTGCTGAATTTTGTGCTATATGGGTGCTACATCAGACTGTTACAAAAAACATCCAACAAAACCAACAATCTATATTAATACAATTTTAGTTAATTTTATTACTCTCTTTATTATTGTCTCTGACAGTATACTGTTAAACTGATATTTAGTTTTATTTAATGACATTGTAGATAAAATAACAGGCTTGAGGTGAGCAATGTAACAGATCAGACATTAGATGAAAAGTATCACTTAACATATTTATAAATACGCAATCAAGGATCAGCCATACCTACTCAACATTGTGACTTTTTGATGCAAAATTTCTCTGTACACAATGCGACATAATATGGTTATTATTACTTATACATTCAATTATTTACTATGATTGTTTTCAATAAAGAACTGTTCTTCTTTTAAATGTGTATTTTTATTATATTTTTTCTTACAAGATATTTTAATTTGAACTTAAAAACGTATCTAATTAATAATAATAATAATAATGTATTGATAAAGCGCTGAAATATTGTATACACACAATGTCAACAGTGCTATAGCATAGAAAACAAGAAATAGTAGGAGTATGTCAATTAAGTTATGTAGAAAGAGTAAATAAGTAAGTTTTAAGGTTAGATTTAAATATATTAAAGTCCAATATTAATCTCAAGGAAGAAGGCAGCTTGTTCCATTCAGTGGGAGCCGCGACAGAGAATGCTCGATCGCCAACGCGCCGGGATTTTGAGG
>JAYRBW010144244.1:0-14841 GCA_036023295.1 Invenusta paracnida | reverse complement strand
GATGTAAAGGTAGAGAATGTTTAAACGCGTTATATTATATTTATATTAACTATAATGAAATTGTCTAATTATATTATTTGTTTGTCATACTCATAGTATTTATTATACTATAATGGTGTTTTAATTTATGTGATTTCTATGTTTTAAAATTAAAGAATTCTGCGGGCATTGTTTTTTTTATTGATATTTATGAAAAATCCATAGAAGGAGATATTTAGCTTAGGACAATATTATTTCTCATTAAATATGTAAGTTTTATCAGCTTCAATATTACAAATAAATGAAATGCCTTAATGTTTTCTCTTTAAATTATAACCTATATAAATATGACGAAATTGAATTTAGGCAAATATTTTATATTTGGTTCCTCGTAAAGATAAATACTTAGCGTTGAATGCGAAAACCGTCCTAACTAAGTTAGGAGCAATTAAGACTTGAGGAGTTCTTAATTTAAAGAAAAGTTTCGCAATGTTTGGAGGAGCTTCTCAAGTCTTGAAGAGCTCCTATTTTAGTTACGACAGTTTTTGCATTCCATCCTTAATTAAATATATGCAAAAACAAAAATAAACTTGTAGTTTCAAATAGCGTTCAATGTTTATTATGTTGCATGTACGCATTATAAAACTAACTATGAGTTCTGAATAAATGACTAACTAACTGATTAAAGGACTGAAATACTGAATAATGTATTGTAACATGAATGAAATACCGTTCACTGTTTAATCATATAAAGAATAACTGTATCTGTTAGAAATAGCACACAAAGATAATTACGTCACCCTACGAGATAATTTGTAAATGTGAGACAAGAGCTAAATTACGACACCGTAAATTTGAGTTAATTCTTAAAAATGCAATCAAGCATATTATATTGGTGGAATGCATTCACAAATACAGACTTTACAACCATTACTCGTAACATCATTAAGTCCATTCAGAGAATTCAACACTGCATAGTTATCACGATTCTTGTGTATCCTATTATCATTTGGCTCTTTTGAATTCCAGATCCAGCGTTCTTGAGTAACCGGATCCTCGGTTCCATGCCAAATCCAACCACCCTTGGGTTCCGAAGATCCAGCAGGCTGATGTGCACCAACATAAACATTGCCAGTATTACTCTTCCGCATAAAGGTCTGCACGTGAACTTTTTCCGCTTGGCTGGAAATCTGAACTAATTTCGTTGAATCCTGTTCACATATCCTGGCGCCTTCGAACCATCCGGCGGAACAATTGATAATTCGATACCGAGATCGTTCAAATGCCGCAAGTTGGTAATACTCCGTGGCACACTCGAGCTTGATTTTATCTTCTGAGACGAGGTATGCTTCTATCTTTGAATTAGGACCGGAAATCAATTTTGGTTCAGTTTGCTTCTTATGAATCAACAAAGAACGAATAAGTCTACATTTTAAGGTATATTTGTCCCATATGACACCAATGCAGGAGTCGTTTAGAGCACATTCCAAAGAAATCCGGAGTGCATTCGCCTCTGTGCATTGCAGACGGTGATATGACGAATCGACAATTTCAACTGCTGATCCGTTGAGAGTTTTGTCGACAAGGTAGCGTTAAAAAATGTGACATGAATTCGCAAATTGATAGAAGACAGCAATAACAATAAAAAAGACAGTGTCTTGAATTGCAGCATATTTAATTAAAAAGTAAGTAATTTATATTTCGTGAATAAAAATGTTGTTATCTTCTTGTTTTCCTACAGTTTATATTTGAAAATAAAATACAAACAACGTGTCACCGTATATTTTTGTCAATATTTGATATTGAAACTTAGGAGAATTGTCTATAGGAAATTGAAGAATTAAGAAGAATTTCATAAAGAAGTTGAAATTGTCTGATTCGCAGTGTATATAGGTGTGTGTGTTTTTATATTATTTTATGCAAAAATTTAATTAAATGATTGAGTTATAATTTTAAACAAGGCATGCGATATATTGTTCAAGCACAACTTTTATAATAATTTTATAATTAATATTAATTAAATGTCGTTAATAACTTAATCATAAAATATTCATAAATTTGTATATACACGTCATAATATGAAGAACACACTACATGCAATAAGCTATATTCATTTCGTTTGAACCTTCTCGTTAGCTTTAATGATGTTTAAGCCATGTCACATACCTATATTATAGTCAAAGGTTCAAGTGATTTTCCAAGACAGTTTTTATAAAATACGGTCTTCGATCTAACTATATAAGATATAATAATGTTGATAAAATCTGTAATATTTGTATTGTATAATTGAAGGAAAATTAAAAAAACACGGCCATAATTGCACAATCGGGTCACTGGAGAATTTATAGAGCATTATCTTAATATACTGCATTTGTTATGTTTTGTGAATATATACTTTATAAAATACTACCAAGACAGTTAACTTTCTTTATAAAATATATACTGTTAATATACATTTACATCACTGAGATTTTTTGCTAAGACAATTTCAATATAATATATTATAATAAACTTCCCTTTTGAGAAAATGTTTTCTAAAATTGTATTATTATTTTACCATAAATTATATTATATATTATTTTATCATATTATGATTTATTTGATATTAGGTAATTATAGATATTACAGTTCTCTGTGATATATTTATAATTTTTTATTATTAGATTCACGGTAAACCTACAGTTCATCCCAATTATTAGAATTACACCTAAAATCATGTAGCCCATATTAGTCAAAAAGTCCAAACGTTCACTTAATCACTTATATGCAATAATATTGCTTTAACTTTATTTACGGATTGTTAAGCATATTGTAAATTGTACTCATAAAACAAAAAATATGAACATTATTGTTTATAGACATAGACATAAATTATTATAAATTATTATTAATAATTTAAATAATAACTATTTGAAAATGCCATTAACGCATAGCGAATTTAACGTAATTTTAGTCATATTGGTCGTCTTAGATTTGTGTTAAAATATGTCAGATTTTCTCATGTGATTCTATTTTATGCAATTTTTAAAATACTTTCTGACGTTTAAACAGCTTAAACAACGGTAAGCTTTATAAAAAATGTTATAATTACATGCAGTAAACGCCCAGTATAATGCATAATAGTTATTAGAGGTGATATGACCTACATCTTCAAATTCTTTGTTGAATTATACGGCACACGCTCACTTATGATTATAGACAATTCATTCATGTTTTCAAATTTATTCCGATTGTATTATCGGTAATTTCTATATTTGCAAAGGATGCAGCTAGCATATAAAAGAGAAACAACAACAGCTATAAGTATATGTTACGAATAAGATGTACTCTTTTAAAAGTCTTATTCATACCGGGAGGGGGCCGGTTTGCTCTGATTTGTAAATAAACAAAAGAATCCCTATTATAAGCTTCCGTGACTTTTCCAAGAGTATGTATTTTTGACAAATTTATGGCGCTATATTCACTATTGTGTATTCAAAGAGACATGACCCTATAATGTCATATATAAAAAATGCATAGCTTTCTTGAAATTGATGAATTTCTGACTCGTTTACTGCTTAATTTCATATAATAATTCTGGAAATACAATAAAACCCATTTAAAAAATATGTTTTTATATTTTTAATAAAAAACTGTGTTTGACTATATTTCAATGGGATAAAAAGCTAACTAACTTGTTTATCTACGTGACCAGTTTAAAAACTCGCGTCAACTATGAAGTTAATAAATTGTTTAACCATATTAAACAATGCTCTAAAGAGCCCCACTTCCCTTCTCCGGGATATGAAAGTGTAAGAAAGCTTGGTATGAATAGTGTAAAATGAAAAATGAAATTACGCATCAACAGAATATGACTGTAGGTAAAAGTCTGTGGACTTACAGTAGTATTTAACAAGGAAACAATAAAAATGACGCAACGCGTTCTGCACTCGATATTGACAGAACTGATACATTAAGCTTAAATTATGTCGATGAAACAATTGCTCAACTGAATTGGAATATAGTACCAACAGCTGTAAATTATCTTACTTAATTTAATGAACTGCACTCATAGCGTTAGTTTAAATAGTTGATAAAAATCTAAATACTATTATTCAGTTAGCAATTAGTTCTGTTGTGATAAGGTTATAATAATATAGCTATGGTATGTAAATATCCATAATTCTTAACTACGAGCCATATTGTGCACCCTAATATTTACTTTACACTTTCTGTAGAATTTAGAAACATTATTTTGGGAAATTTAGTTATTAAAAATTGAAAACGGAAAAGAATTAAACAAAATCTAATGTTGTCATGACATTCCAAGTGATTTGCCATTGGAATGAGATCAAACTCTATTGAATCTTTATGAGATAGTATACGAAAAATTAATCCAAATCCAATATACGCATTCTCATGTGTTACAGTTAGGATAATATATAGAAAAGCTAGTTACAAATAATAAATAACAATAACTAATATTATTAACGTTAAAAATAAGAAACTAAAGAATTCTTTTTAATGAAACAAATAAATACATAAATCTTTTATAGATACATGCAATGTCACGAATCTCTGCAAAATTAACAATACTATATACAGCAATAATATTAAGCTAAAATTGCTAAAAATTCAATTTTATTTAAGCAGTTTACAAATAAAAGAATTACAAAGTATATATAATTTATTAAAATTTTACTTAACAATGTAGATGGATAAATAGATAATAATTTTGACTTTCCGCTTGAAAGTGTTATTTGAACGTATTACAAACAAAAAAGCAGTTGATACGGATATAATCTCTTTAATTGTTTGCACAGTGTGATAATACTATTTTCACTGAAAGTATACACCATTATGTTCAAGTTTGAACTGCTATCTACCAAAAAGGGGAAATACATTCACAGATATACTCAAGGACCCCCTTCGAGGACAAATCGTTCATTCCAAATCCTCGGTGAAAGGAGGCGACGTTTTCGTTATTGCCTGAGTTTGAAGGCTCACCACTATTCCACAACCAGGATTCCATAGGAACAGGATCCAGTGTCCTGTGCCATTGCCAGTTCCCGGACGGTTCGTTGGACCGCACCGGCTGATAAGCTCCTACGAAGATATTGACGAAACTGCCGTTCATTTGATTTTCAATGTGTTTTAGCTCCAACGTTGTAGAAATCTGAAGCAATTTTGTTTTGTCTGCTTCACACTTTCTTGACGCGTCATACCAATCCTTACATTTGCCAAATCGATAATGGGAACGTCCGAATGGTACCAATTTCTGGTAACTTGACGGGCAGTCGAAGCGAGTTTTAGCTGGGGGTTTTATGTAGATCTCAACCATGCCTCCAAGTGTTGGACTTCCAGGTTCATAGTAGAATTGTGATATAAAGTTGTGAAGAAATTTACATGACCTGTTCTTCCAAATGAAGCCAAGACAGGTACCTCGGACTAAACACAATCTAGCACATTCAAGCTTACTCACCCTAATCTGGTATTGGGTGGTTGAAGAAATGAACATCTTATTGGTAGTGTATCGTTGGAATATTTCACATGTTTGTATCGAATAACATTTATTCATTAATGTATTTATAAGAAGTATGTTTGTAGCCATGTACACCAAATACATAATGACAAAGGATAATGTTAATAAATTTAAATTTTCATTTTCCAAAATGGTTATAATGAGTATTTCTAAGAGATATATTTGGACAAATAGAAACCCACTGTATAAATATTTGCATGTATTTACTCCTCGAGACATTCAATTTAGACCGTGCCTACATTGCTAAAATAATAGAAGAAATGTTTGTTTATGATTATTTATTAAGTATGTATACTTTATACCGTGGTGCATACTATATATAACAAAATATAACTTTGAAATATTATGGTGCAATAAAATTCAAATTATTTTTTAATTTATAAAATCATGGAATAAAAATATACTACCTTTATAGTAGATCACTGTAATATCTCGCTAAGCATGGTCTAAACGTATATATGCCTAGATTGTACCAATCTTATCGGAGATTACTAACATTTTTAGAAAATTAGTTTTATGGCTTAGTGTACTTATAATCTAAACATAAACTAGACAAAGTATAATAAATTGACATCTAGCATGACTTTGGCATGCTTAAGCAATTCCTGCACATTACCTGCATGGGGAAAAATAATTAATTGATAATCTTTATAAATTCAGAGGCTCTTACCTTCATAATAACACTGCGTTATATATTTTTTGAAAATTTGAAATTAATAAATGGATTTTTCTTTAAAAAAATATCGTTATAAAATTATGTATTGTGGTTATACATAGATTTCGATAAATAAATTACGAACAACTATAAGAAAAAAATAGTAAGTAGTATTCATAATATAGTTTATTAGTCATTAGTTTCTCTGAAAATTAAACATGGATTTTAATATTTGATAACCCTACTATTTTATATTGAAGATTAAATAAAAAATTGTCTTTCCAATTTTCTTATTGTCTTCTTATTTTCAAAATTAATATGAAATATATTTTTTCTAATCGCAAAAGGTTTGAGTTTAGTAAAACATTTGTAAATTTACGTGTAAACTTATATTTACTAATTATGTTTGTTTTTGCCATTCTCAATAAGTGAATATGTAAAAGAATAAATGTAGCTTTTGTGAACTTTAAAGTTTTTAGATCATTTATTATTCATAAGCTGAAGGTTTTTTTATCTAGGAAAGAAAGAGTAATTTTCATTTTAGTTTGCATAATGGGCTTACAAAGCAAACTTTGATGTTTTTCCTTTATTTAAATAATTTCTAAGTAGATATTTAAATTAAGAAATATCAAATATTAGTTATAGGTTATGAAAAGCGCTCATACATATATGACTATTTTTTTATAAACTGAAAATAAGTTATTCTAGCATTATACAATATGGTATTTGAACTGTATCAAACGTTGAAGGGAGCGATTATTTTATTGATCATTGCTTATGTTTCCTACGGACAGTATACTACTGAAAATTATCGTCAAATGAAAGCCACTGGCGACGGAATAGTTTGGAAAACTGTTTCCAGTAATGGACGAAAATTGAGTTGTGCAAGTTACTGCACATTTCTTAAAGACGCATGTTTAGGATTTAAATTAAAAAGGGAGCTTTATACTCTCTACAAGTGTCAGGTTATCAGTAAAATTCTCCCCTCCGCTTTCTGGGTCGAACCAAATTCAGCTACGGATCTGCAGAGTGTCTACATGAAAATGGGAGCTGAAAGTATTGTCGACAAATACAACAGATGCCCGCTGGATTTCACAATCGCGCTTGCGGGAATTCGGTCACGATACTACATTGTGGCCCAAGTTAACGATTGGAATAGGGCCGCTGATATTTGCTCCGCGAAGAAGATGAAACTGGTCGAGCTGTCAAACCGGAGGGAGCTGACTCTACTGCAAGAGTATCTGCGACGCTCGAACTATGACAAGGTGTTTGTGGGCGCGTACCAGAAGCCGGGTGCCTCCGAACCACGAGGTAGTTGGTACTGGCACAAAACTGAAAACAGTGTTCCAATTAGCACAGGTAATTTGTGGAATTATTACGAGCCCAATGAAGCCAATACTGGTGAGAATTATGGAGGAATATCACGTAAGGAACGCCTAATTGATGTGGTTTTGAATGACAGTCCATCTGCCATTTGCGAGTGTATTCCACCGCTTTGGACA
Source organism: Invenusta paracnida (assembly GCA_036023295.1). Classification (NCBI taxonomy): domain Eukaryota; kingdom Metazoa; phylum Platyhelminthes; order Proseriata; family Coelogynoporidae; genus Invenusta; species Invenusta paracnida. Next base: position 7,184 of record JAYRBW010144244.1, on the reverse strand, counting down.
AAGTAATTAATTTTAACTTCATTCTATTTTCTTTTATTGAGGTATTTTTGATTTTCTGAGTGTTGTATATGTAGGTTTTATTTTCGATATCATTTGCTTTATTTTTCGATATTAATGTGGTAGCTGTGTATAGAGTAAAAAACTTAATTAACAATGATAACATAATTGACCCTTTTGTGAAATTTAAAACATTAATTTAATATGTATATCATTATATGTACTATACATACGACGCGTGCAGTCGATGTTTAATGATATATATAACAATTTATAACATGTATTTTATAACTAATTATATATATAGAGAAATCAGAGATGTATTAAATATTTCGATACAATTTCTGTATGTATTTTATATATATACTATTTTATACATATAGGTGTAAAAGGTAGGCACAAAAGAAGTTTAAATATCTTTGTTAATACACATACATATATATATTCTCATTTCCAAGAACAATTGAAAATAATTTTTTTAATGAAAATATGCAATTTGGACTTTTGGCTTATTTATTTCAATAGCACTGCAAAAAATAATCTAATGTACCTAAATTAAATTAAATATAACAATTTATATATGTTACACTTCGAACTATTTTTATTTTAAAACCCACTGAAAATGTATCTTTAATTTATGTTTACTTTATAAGTTTTAGTTTTATGATCGTTGTTAAATCTTTTTTTTTATTAAAAATTAAAAATAATATAATCATTCATGTATCAATGTTATGCGGGAGAAATAGATATTATTAGCAACAGTTCACTGTATTTAGTCAACAATATTTTAATATTCCGTTTCAGGAGAATCTCCAGTTGAAGTGCTGAAGTACATTGGTTTAAAATAAATATTACATACATCGGTCTTCTTAAAATGTATGCGACTAGCATGGGATAATCAGAATTCTTATTTGTTATTGATTGGTGCTATTGTAGTGGGACTTCCAAAATAAATATTTTTAGATATCCCTAAACATTGAACTATAGAATAGTTATTAAGTTTTACTGTACGATATTAGGCATAACATTTGGTATGTTTAAAAATACCTATCAAATTATTATTTTTTGATTCAAATTTATTTCAAATCAATATTTGCAATATATGTAACAAATACCGCAAAGTTACACAGTGTATTATAAAATGTAAATAAAAATGGTATTTCCTTTTCATAAAATCCCTAGGATAAGATACCGATATTATCTTGTCCAACTATAATACTTACAAACTCTAAGAACTGATTTGGCTTGATTTGTTATACCGTACTCAGTTAATCTAATAAACTAGGTGCTATTAGAATGAATTTATTCTGTAATTTTTCCATGACTTGAATAATCACTATTTTAATGAAGTCTCATAATATATATATATATATACATATATTTATATAATTTGGAACTCTTATCTTAATGTTTACAACTTCTGTTAAACCTGAACAAATTTAAATTACTATTTTAAATAATTTTCATAAATTATCTTGCAAAAATGCCAACTATTACATATTTTATCTTTAAATATATAGTATAAGTTAAATTTAACAATAACGAATACCGATTTCATTATATATGTTTATAATAATTTCTTTCATGTCTATGCGTTGTACTTAACTATTGACAAAAATTTATACCAACTATTAATTATTTTGAAAAATTATCCAGAACATCAACCATCATGTTTCTTATAACTAATCGTAGTTCCTGAAGTAATAAATAATTTTCCTTATTACTTTAAAAAGTAGCAATTAATTTTATAAATATGAATATGAGATGAAGTTATAAAATCTGCAGAAAAAATTGCAAATGAGACGACACATTTCGTTTTCACTTGATTCACAATTGTTATTAATATATCTGATAGATTTCGTTGAGGTAAAAATATAGGTTTTCTTGATCAAATTTGGACGAATATCTTATCAAATCTGACATAAATAGATCAAAATATTAATTATACATTTTAGTGGATAAGGATGTGTAAATAAGAAAATCAAATTTGACATACGTAGGTACATCAAATCTAAATTTAAATTTTTGGTTGACAGAAAATTCGAAAATTAGACAATCAAATATAACATATAGAATACAATTTTTACATACAGTAATTAAATATATACACCAGTTTAATAGTGCATTATATTATTATATATATATTATTATAACTGGTTTCTTACAAATATTCGGATTTTTTAGGAACTACATATATTGATATATAGTCACACATATTCTCTATTTATTCTTATAATATATTATTTCATAAAATATGTATATGTATTAATCTTTGAACATATTAACTTAAAATATTTTAATATCTAAAACTAAATTTGATTACAATTTATAGTATAAATATATTATACATATATCTATGCATATAATCTTAAAAATAAACACCTATGGTTTCACAATTATTTCTCTTATTATTGTCTAATAATATATAATATAAGTATATGTCCTATTTTTTATCTCATATGAAATGTATGCAAGATATAATGGATGACCTTATTTTCAAATTATCCTTCCCCCAAAAATTTGTTTTCAAATTCGATGTATGCATATTGAATTTGATCTTCTTATTTACACATTTGCAGTCCACTAAAATGTGTAATTCAGATGTAGTTCAGTCAGGTTTTATCTGATGTTTGTCCAAATCATAATCGGGAAAACCCTAAATCATTACCCTATAATGTTTTAATAAATGAGGTACAAATAATATGTATTTATTATACCCTTTATTATATTTATAATTAATACATTCCTTGTTTATACATATGTACATATAATATGCGTGTGTGTCTTGGATAATTAGATTTGCTTAAGTCATTTATGCCTACCACACATGGCTTAAATACTTAAATATACATATTATAGATATCATAGGTTGTGCGCTATATGTTTATATATCTACATTTTGGTAATTGTTAAAAAACTTTCAGGATGTGTTTATTGTGCAAAAGATTTCAAACAATTTTTTTAATAAGGTCAACATGCGAAATTTTGTTTCTTATGCGGTTAGAAAATATCCAGCGAAAGGCACTGATGAGCTTTACAAATATTGGTCATTTATAAACAAATGAGGCTGCTTATGCAGTTATATGCGGACAATATATTTTTTTTCTAGGAAGCCAGCACAGAGACATAATATTTTCTTTGAATATTCTAGGCTTTGTTTATAAAATATAGATCAAAACTTGATATATATATATACTGTTGCAATGGTTATATCGGACACAATTATGGCATCAAAATGTACTTAGTAACAGTAATTCTGACGTTTATTGCTACAAATGTAGTGACGCTAAGCAATGGCGTGTATTTAGAAAAAGGCCCAACAACTGCACCACCGGTCCAAGCTCCTCCATCGACATGTGAGCAGCTGAGACAGTACACATGCTTCGCTAACTTCATAGTAACATCAAGCAACAAGCCGACTTATCCGGTAACAAAACTTAACTGCGCAGCTAGGGCCTCAGCAACAAAAAATACTTCCAGCGCACCTGCGCCGGGACCTTTTGTTGGATTCCTTTGGAATAACTTGACATGTACCCTGATTACAGCGTTTATATTCGACTTAATCACGGAACCCCCATCGGAAAATCGTCATATGGTACGAATCTATGCCAGTCCGGATAGCGTTCGACAATACAGCTGTCCTTCAAGTTACATATATCCCTTTGGCAATTCGCGCTACAGGGTGAATAATGCAATCAACTGGTTTAAAGCGGCCGACAAGTGCGTCCAGGAGAACACCAAATTGGCTGAAATCTCTTCACCAGGAGAACTGGGCCATCTTCAGGGTATATTGAGAGAGTTGAGTCAGCCGAACGCTTTCGTTGGAGGGTTTCAAAAGTTATTAGTTGATGAGCCCAGAGGGAACTGGATTTGGCACCAGAGTGAGACCGCTATTTCCATGAATTCGTGGCTGTGGGAGATTGGAGAGCCTAATAACAGGGAGACCGAACAAGACTATGCCGTAATTCGAGGTACGGGAAAGATGGATGATGTCAAATTATTCGCCGCCAGCGTTTTTATTTGCGAGTGTGTTTCACCTTTTATTTAGAACAAAGCTATCATTTAATATTGTGTTTAATTCCGAACAATAATTAAACTGAATAGATTTTGAATTTTTATTTTTCCTTGTTGGGTTATTTTATTGTTGTAATAGTACTAATAGTATTGTATTGTTAATATACATATGTCTATACAAATAATAAATCATTTGATGATTATAACTCTCATTGAATATATAGAAATATATTTATGATAGAACAATAACTTTTATCTCAATAAAATATTACCTTGTAAATCTTGACGATGGAGCGAATTCCATTAAATCAAAATTATATTGTATAATACTTGCATTTTAAAAGATATTATTTTGAATATTATTTATGAAATAATTAACAATGTCTAAATCTAAACGATATTTAATAGTCTAGAATAAAAATACAAAAACGTGCAATTCATTTTAAGTATATTAAGCTATTAATATATGTATAAGCATATATGATCATCGTTATATTATAGAGTTGGATAACATAATTTTAATATTTTAGAATCTGTATATACATATATATACATCTGTATATATATATATACTGTTGATTTTGTGTGTAATCCATATTTAGAGAATTATAGATTTATTTATATATTATACAAATCATATTCTCTTACTACTTATTTTCTATTCAAATATTTTTAAGACACATATTAAATTGTATCGGCATGTTGGAATATGTTGTACTAATGTTACATTTATTTTAATATTGATCAACCTGATATGACTAAATTATAAATAAAAAATGAAATACATTGTTGAATATTTGTAGATATTATGTACCTTTTTAGTAAGATTGAATATATAGAAATATATAGAAACATGTTTTCTTTAATAACTCAGTTTTATAGTTATCATCATGTTGACAAATGTTTCTTCCAATTAGGTATATACATTTCTGATTATATAAAATATTCCAATTGACTCATTTCAGCGGTATAGGGTAGAATAAATTAAATGTAGTTTGATATTAAAAAGAATCTGTTATAAAAAAGTTTTTTCTTAAATTAAGTATAGCTTTTTTAAACAAAAGTACGTTTGACAAAAGTTTCACTACTCATTTATTCATATGTGTACACTCATATTTTTAGAAACTAAAAACAATTGTAACGCATGAGCTTTTAATTTATAATATATGAAAGTTAATGAATGTAAACCCAATTATGTTATAGAACAACGTCATTTTTTTATCGAAACCATGGCCTATAACAATTATGTTATTAGTCTATTAGGCTAAAATAGGAGAAGTTTCAGTGGGTATATATTGATTTGGTAAATAATTATTCGCTTTGAACCGTTGATAACTTGCCGTTATTAAGGAAAAGGCAAACAAAAGCGCAATGTCTAACAATTTTATAGGCATACTCAGCTTTAAAAAAAATATATTTTTATTTAAAAAAATTCGTTATTTAAATATAACTAATTTTTAAATTTAGCTTATAATTTTTACTTATAACAACAACAATATTTGCGAATAGAAAATAAATCAATATTGTAACTATAACATTATATAAATATTTTAGGCCACTTTTTAATTATAAATACTCCTGTATATAACATTTTCCTGGTATAATTTAAATTTTTCTAGAGACATTATTTTGGTTCCAGAAACATATTTGATTTGTAGAACTTTTTAATTACATTAAGTTGAATGTAATGTATTTTTCATATACGAATCTATTATTAAAATCTATTTTATATTGATAAAAAAATATAAAGAGGCATATTCTTTTCGTTAAATGGAATAAATTATAATACGAGATTATTTATCCTTTCTTTTATTATTACAAATATTATTAATTTCTTTTTTTATTCAATTAATTATGTGAAAACCATATACCGAATAAGTTAGATTAAATTCAAGTAAAACATGTTTTTTTAGAAAAACGATATGGTGCACTTTAATGCACTTTATATTGCATTAAGAAACTAAAATCCACGGTTGAAAGTAAAGAAAAATTAATTGATGTCTATTAGTTATAACGAAAGATATAATATATATATGGTATCTACCTATAACATAATTGGGATAAAGACTTGGAATATATTCATGGGTAAATCAATATCAGGCGTCAAGGAGAAATTTAAACAAATTGTAATTTGCTTTTAGGCTCAACAGAATTACTCACTTTAACTAAAATTGCCGCTAAAGTTACAATGATTGAAGCAACCTCGGGTAACCACAACAAACTTGAATCCATTAATAGGGGGTTATTTACTCGTACACTATAATATGAAAATCAATACTTTCTAGGAATCCAGTTTATAAAATATTTAATAAATGTTTGATTAAAAATATGTTAATTTAATTAAATTAAACTAATAATAATTATTATTAGACATTTTTTAATTTAACTATTTCCCTATTTTTTAAAACTATCAAATTAATGTTATCGTTTTAAATTGTTTTTACAGGCTGAAGTGATTTCTTATTAATGTAGGTATAATATTAAATAATATATATAAATTCAAGCATTTTAAAATGAAACACTTATAATATAATACTTTCTAAATATTGCTGGTTATGGTATGTTGGGAAACTCAAAATTTGATGAGTGTGATCATTTCCTTCCCTGTAAACAAAATTACCTATAGAAAATACACATTAATATTTGAAATGTGCCTCTTTATACAAATTAGAAATCAAATATGTTTTGTGTTGAGTTCAACTAGAGTCACTGAGCACTAATTAAATAATGACCCAACAGAATATTCAAAAATATTAATTTGGGTAATATACAAAACCATGTCAAACAGTAAACTTGTAAACTAGAATTTCTGGAAGTCCTTGTTATTATAATTAATTATCACAAAATTATGTGCATATGTGACATACATTTCAACTACGTAGTCCAAAGATAATAATAAAATCATTGTTATAATTAAAGAAAAAAGTAGATATCTATAAATGAACTGCAGGAAAAGACAGGACATTGCTCACAATTAAATAATTCTTAGATAATAATTCAGAAGGATTTTTTTTACTACTATATAGTTAGAAATGCAAAAGCTGTCCTATAACTATCGGATCTCGTCAGTAGTAGGGTAGGGGTCGCACGATTTCACCCCCCCCCCTCGCGTCCAATCAGAATCGAGACAGCGCTCAGCCAATGACACAGCTGTAAGAGTATAAAAGGAACGC